>VZSE01006648.1:0-66516 GCA_013398275.1 Promerops cafer
CGTCCCCCGCCGCCCTGCGCGGCGCTGCGCTGAGCTGGCGTCACCCGGCGGCCCGCGTGTGAGGCGGTACCGGGTGACACCGGGTGGCAGCGGGCCCGCTGCGGCACCGCCGGGCCCCGGGTGCCGGACGTGCCCTTCGGGGGTTCTTGTGGTTTTGGATCAGGGCTGCAACCCGCGTGGGGGATATTCTAACAGGCTGATTGATTCCTGAGGGGTTTTTACGTTTATAGTCAGGACTTTGTACCCAATTCCGTACCAAATTATATGTTGATACATATATATAGGTAAAATGTGTGTATATATATATATATACCTATCTTACAAATACATATAATTATATATGTAACTAACTATAGATTAATGCCAAATCAGTCTTCTGTGAATTATCGGTTTGTATGTGACTGCATTATGCACATTATTTTATCTTTAGCGAAATTAAACATTATGCTGAAGGGTTTTTAACCTTAAACCTGGATTGTTAACCTTTGGTTGGGAGGGAATCACCAAGTCCTGACTCCTGGCCCTGACAGGATACCCCCAAGAATCCCACCAGTGTGATTTTTATAGTGGTTTATTCTCGTTCTAAATTTCTGGTCCAGTCTCCGGTTGTTAATAGGCCAATATAGTCCTGTCCTTTTTCTAAGACTTAATTATCTCAAATTACCTTTCACTACTTTGAAGGAAATCATACTCAAATTTTAGCTTGTATATGTTATTATAAACCCCTTCAAACTAAAAGGCCATGTGGTTCATCACAGAAAATGCAGGAATTGATAACTGCTCACATTTCTGTATTTCTGTCAGACACACAACAACCAGCAAATCCAGGGTAATGATGACACCAAGCCAGTGACTCTGCACTCCCTGTCTGTGCTTGTTATTTTCCCCACAAAGTGAAGGAGGAAGACTGACACATATATATAAATATTAAAAAAAAAAAAAAAAAAAAAAAAAANAAAAAAAAAAAAAGCCACAGACAGCTTCCTCAGAATTTTCATGCAATTGTGTAATTCCTACTCATGTTACCTGAATTTCTGAGAGACAATAAACTTCTGCAGTGAATTTGACATTGATTTGCTTCGAGTCCTTGAGAATTCAGCTAGAAGAAATCATCCACAATCAAGGGGGGTGGGGGCTGGCCACCTTTTCTTTATTTTCTTAAAACTCTCCTGGCCCCAAATGCTGCTGCCATTATCCCCAAAGACCCATAAATTAATGACTACAACACCATACTTGGAGGAAGTCTTCTATAACACTTCGTACAGTGTCATTAAATTTGGAATTCATCTGCATAAAAATAGATACCAATTCCCATGCTTTGCACTGATGGAACTGGAATATTAATATTGGTGATTTTGATTATTTTCTGGGGTAGCTGTAGCAGTTTTGAGATGCTGTGACAAAGAACAAATTCAGGGAATGGGGAAGGAAGAACACAGCCCTTTGCTTTAATCTGTTGCTAATCATTGCTCATCTTAACCAAGAACCATCATCTTAACAAACAAAATTAATCTTAGCAGTGAAGAAAACTTCACTGGTGAGTGGCTACCTGATGGTTCAAGTGATGGGATTTGTGGATACCTCCCAAATTTCCAGCAGACACGTTTTGCCCCAAATCCACATCACTGCAGCCATTCACTGGTGACTCCAGGCCTTTGATCTTGGGGCACACCTTGGTTTTGAAGTATTTTCTTTACTCTTGTTTTAAATTCCATTTTTTCTCCCCTGTTTTTGAATATAGAATGAGAGTTTTCTGTGCCCCAACATCCCAGGCTCCCCTCAGTTTATTTGTGAGCCAGGCACTGGGACCCTGAGGCCGAGGGCAGCAGAGGGTATATTTAAACATGCAAATTATGCCTCTCATTGATGAGCCCTGCCTGGGCTTCCCTACACAGGACTTTGGAAACAGCATTCCTATCAGGTTCCTCCTGGCATCACAGAGATGCGATTTGGAGGAGTGAATAATCTGACCAAAAAAGAAATTAAATCCTTAATCCTAAAACCAGGAACTGGCAACCTGCTATTTGTAAAATCAAAGATATTTTTATTTTCCCCTTTCTGAGCTGGCGGCCAGGTGTGTTTTCACACCCACCTGCTTCCCTCAGTGTTTCAGCCTCCACCGTGCCTTTGTAGATTAGCCAGCGCTTTGTTCCTGAGGACAAAAGTCCACCTCCACTAACGACTCGCAGAGCTCTTGGAACAGGATAACCTCAGCGATTTGCTTAAGGAGAAGCTCTTAATGCACCAAAGTCTAAGTTAAACAAAGCCAAAAACTCGCTCAGGAGGTTCCTGGACCGCCACAGCTTGTCTAGAGCAGTTTGCTCTGCCATGCAGGGACAAGAAGCAGCTTTGAAGAGTGAGACGTTTATCTGGTTCTTGGGATGAAAGGAGAGACTGTGTGGTTGCAGCCATTGAAAACCAAACTCACACCAGCTTGGGAGTCAGGTTTTCTGTCAAAGGATGCTCAGGGAAATGATCACAGATCATGAAAGAGCAGTGGAGTGTCTCAGCTCTTGTGTGGATGCCCTCATTCAGAATTAAAGCACCTCATTGCAGCTGGTGTGCCTCATTCTGAAAGCAAAATACAAGAAATTGAATTATTTACTTTCAATCTGAAGGATTTTATTTAATTTTCCTCTGATTTTCAGTACGGAAAAACACAAGCTGCCCTGGACAAGCAGAAAGGACAAGCTCATAGCCTGGGGTGCTGTGTTCCCTCAAATTCTGTAAATCGTGAATTAAATTACCGTCCAACTAAGGAGAGCCTGAAAACCCACCAACAGCCAACAAAATCTTTTTTACTTACCTGATTCTAAGGAGGTGCAATTAATCAGAAATACCTTTGTGTGTCACAAGCTGAGAGTGAATTTCCCAGGAAGTTTTAAGCAGCACATTAACAGCACCAAATTTCATGGCCATGTCAATCAAGACAAGTGGCCCTCGTCCCCCTCTTGTCACTTCGCTGCATACAATTGCCACTCAATTACCACCAGCCACCAATCAACAGCACATTTTCATGCAAAAAGCCTGTGGCTGAGGGTTGTTATTTCTTTCTGTTGCCGTGTGACTTCGCTGCCTCCCAGCCGGTTCTGTTAATGAATGGCACTTGATGGAAATAACACCGGCCTCTGCCCTTTTGCCTTGCTGGCTGAAAGTAGGAGCCGGGAAAAATTAGAGGTCAAAAAAAGTAAAGAAAAGTAGAGGTAGAGAAAGGGTGGGAGGATTGATAGGAAAGTAGAGGATAAAAAAAAAAAAAAAAAAAATGCCAAAAAGGTTGGAAGGCTGAAAAGTAGAGGCTAAAAAGGGGAGGGAGGCTGAAAGCTGATGCCAAAAGGGGTGAGAGACGGACATGAGGGCAGAAGGAGAGGAGAGAGGGAAAGTTTAGCGCTCACCCTTAGCACTGTAAATATTACCAGAGTTACACAGGACATCGCTGGACCACACCCACCAAGGAAAAACGCACCATTTATCAGGAAAAGGCGAAAATTCCGGGTAATAAATGGTACTGCCAAGTCTCCACTGGAACCAATACAAACTTAGAGATCGTTTTTAAAGGATCCCGACTGGTTCCCTTTGTGTTCCTGATCTTTCCACTCAGCGTTTTTACTGTGCCTTTCTAAGGAGCCCAGGTAAAAGTAGGAGGAATGAGCCGTCTTGCCTTAGGAAGAGGTGAATATTCATTAGATTTCGGAGTATTTCCAAGGTGCTTTTCGAAAGTGGGGTTCAGTAAAGCATTGTAAACTGTCGACCTGTTCCTCTTCTCACCAGCCCTTGGCACGGGCAACAAACCTTAGAAGGGCAGCACTGGAATTTCTGCCACTTCGGGCATGGTGTGTTTGCTTTTTAATAACTTTAATATTCCAGCTGCAGAAACCGCCCTCCATCTATTCTGTATGTGGGGGACAGGTGACAGCGAGGGGCACCATCTCAGCTGGCCCGGGAGGTTGTGCAGCAGCTGCAGTGGCATGAGGTGTGTCTGCTCGTGCCTTGACATGGAATTACATGGCACGACACAAAAACCTTTGGAAGAATTTCCTATCAAGTGCACAGGCTGTTTTCGTGTATATTGGGTGTGTTTGGGTGCTGTAAATAGGCCGAGATTGCTGTGTTCCCTGGCAGAATTCTCCCATGTCCACAGAAAGCCACAGGTGTCCTGCCCAGCCCCACCGTGACTGCCCACGTGAGGAATTTGTTAGGATATTTCACACAGGAATCCAGACACGGTGCTTTAAATGAGGATACAATTTAGACATTACTCACTTCCATTTGGCTGTCAGCTCCCTTGGGCATGATGAAAGCAGCAGTGGGTCCCAGCTATTCAGCTCGCTGGGCTGTTGTATCTGGGGCTCCTGCA
This sequence comes from Promerops cafer, assembly GCA_013398275.1. Classification (NCBI taxonomy): domain Eukaryota; kingdom Metazoa; phylum Chordata; class Aves; order Passeriformes; family Nectariniidae; genus Promerops; species Promerops cafer. The sequence goes on from VZSE01006648.1 coordinate 4,355, forward strand.
AGTCCTGTGTAGTGTTGCCAAGACCTCGGAGAGGATGGAAATCCCGACAGGAGAATGTGACTGCTCCGCCATGAGGATTAGAGTTCAAAGTGCTCTCAGCCATGGTGCCCAGTTGTTGTCTCCAGCTGACAATGACCAGCAAAGTTCAGGAGACACAAAACCTATCTTGGGACTGCTGCTCGAGGCCTGCTGATTTTCCAGCCTCTGCCTTTGACACTTTAACCCCTGACAGCCAGGTGCTGAGGTTTAACCTCAGCTGGCAAAGCAGCACCACCCAGCTGAACAGATAAAGCAAAAGCTGCACAAGCAGGCAAAGCTAAACAGGGAATTCATCCACTGCCTCCCATGGCAGGCAGGTGTTCCAGGAAGGCAGGGCTCCATCACGTGTCACAGTGACTTGGGAAGACAAACTCAGGATGTCCCCCCTTCCTCCTTCTCCCCCAGCTTTACGTGCTGAGGGTGATGCCATAAGGTCTGGGATATCCCTGGGGTCAGCTGGGATCAGCTGTCCTGGCTGTGTCCCCCCAGCTCCTTGTGCCCCCCAAGCCCCTCACTGGTGAGGGTGAGGAGCAGGAAAGGCCCTGGCTGTGTCATCCCTGCTCAGTGATAACTCAAACATCCCTGCCTTATCAACCCTGTTTCCTGAGCCAAAACCCAGCCCCACAGCAGCTGCTGTGAAGGACATTAACTCTACCCCAACCAAAACCAGCACACCAGGTCTTCTGTTGGTCTCCTGAGCATTAGAGGGACCAGCAGTGGCCCAAATTTTGTTCCTTTCTATCCATGGTCACTGATAGAGCCTTGGTGAGAACTCCTTGAGTGTAGACATGGATTAGAGGAGATTAAGGGAGGGAGCAGACTGTGGGGGTGCAGGGACATCAGATGGCAGGAGTGTGTGCTGTGGCTGAGCCCGGGAGCTGGGAAGGTCCTGGAGGAAATCTGCACCAGCTCTGAGGCTACAGCAAAACCCTCGGGGTGAAGGCAATGTGGGGAGGGCAGGTACTGCTGGCTTTGCTCTGAGAAGGTGCTGAAGGGCAGCAGACACAATCTGCCACTCAGGCAGATTGCTCTGGTGGGAAGGGATGCAGAAAAATTGGTTAATCACACAGTATTTTAACTTGCTTTGACTTCTGGGGCACAGTGGCTTTGAGGTGAACTGTTGGTGCTAAATGAGAGCCAGGCAGTCTGCAGGGAGATAAACTAGATGGGCAGGGAAATGGGAACTAGATTTGGGGGGAAAAAAACACTTTTAATTCTCTGTGCTGTGTTACTGAGATGCATTTTTTGGAAATAGCTGTGATTCAGAACCATTAACAAGAACTTTTTACCTGGATCATTTCCTTTGAGAGTATTTACAAGTCCCCAACAAGTGCAGGGACCACCTAAGAGAAAAGTGCAGCAGCATCACCCTCCGGGGTATGTACCAGCCCAGCTCCTCTGTTCACACAGGGACATCTGGCTGCTCCTGGATAATATCCCTGTACAAATATCAACATTCTGACGGTGTGCTTCTTGCCCTCTAGATGGTACTAAGCACCGAGTCTGAAATCGCTGATTGAACTGCCGGCTGTCAGTAACATTTTCAGGCTCTGGGGGTTGTTAGAAAACCTCTTGGCTCTTCCATGTTTTTGATCCATATCCAGCTTTATAAATAGGTGGGTTTTGTCCCATTCAGTGTCATCGTTAGTTCAGCATGGGAAATGGTGTGATGCAGATTAAAATAACGAGCCTGGAGGCACAGAGAAGTGTGTGAGTCTCAAGTGCTGCCGCCTTTGCTTTAGACAACACATTCAACCCCCGTGTAGAAAATGACCCAGTTCCTATGTTTTTTGGTGGTTTTTTTTTGTGTTGGATCCTTATTAGACTTGGCTTCTGTAATTCCTGGAGGCTTTGGGGTGTATAGAGGGAACACACATCAACGCCTTCCTCCCTGATAAACACAGAGCAGTTCATGGTGCCAGGCAGAAACGTGTACACTGGATATCATCTGTAGCTAGGAAATTGTTTGCCTGGCTCAGAATTCTCTGGCATTCTGCTTTGCTGGGCTTTACCCTGCAGCCACACCAGAGCAGTCCCAGAGGGCAGTAGAGCCATCGGGCCACGGATGGCAGGTCCACACTGTCACCTCTTCCCAGGCAGAAGAGCCAGGGAAAGGCTTGGGTGAAAAGACAGACTGGAGCTGGTCTGTGGGTGCTCACCGTGACTCACCTGAAAGGGATCAGGCAGGGGTTTGTTAAATCACCCCTTTCTCCCCAGCTTTAGGGCAGGAGGGTGTCCCAGCATAGCCACAGTGCCCAGTGCCAGTGCTGAAGGGGTGACTGCTGCTGCCTTCCCCTTCTCGGGGAGAATTGAACCAAAACAGAACAAAAGTGACCTTGGCAAGTCAAACAGTTCGTTTCAAACGTGTCTGTGATACCTGCATTTCTATAGCAACAAAAATAGGAGGTTTTGCTTACAAGCAGTGTCTTGTACATCTAAGAATAGCCACATTTCCGCAAAGTTCTTAAAAAAATACACAAATGCTAGTTTGGATATTAAGATTAATATATTTAATCTTTCTTGTTTGTAAAACAAGACATAAATTTGTGTATAGATATAACTTATATATTTTTTATTTATATATACTATATACAGACAATAAAAAAATTTTCCTCTGTATTAGACTGAGAGATTTATGGAGGAATGATATAGGCATAACGGGGAGCTTGAAAGAAACTCAGAGTTTCATACTAGGTAATTCCCAGGGAAAAGGAAAACACGTCTCCCTGTCAGCCTTCAGCACTGTAACAGGCCTTGCCCACCATGGGCTGAAGTCCCAACTGGCTCTTCCACTGGATATTTGCTACATGGATCTTGAAATCAGGAGGCTGTCCCCACAGCAGGACCCTCTGTGCCTTGCTGACAGCCACGGCCCCAGTCCGGGACAGCCACGGGCCAGGGGAGGTTATTGCACTCCAAGGATGCGCACGTTAAAAGCACATTTGTGCATTTCCATAGCTCCTATGGAAGAACAAGACATTTCGAATGTGCATATTTATCAAAAATAATAGAGATGGGAAGCGACTGCTCACACGGAGATCCCTGACCATCCCCAAGGGCTGGGGCGAGCTGGCTGGGTTGGACAACTGCCCTCACTCCCGGGAGGCCGAAGCTGTGACCTCTGCCCAGCTGGAGGGGGTGTGACGGGGACAGGCACCGGGATCCCGGCGGGACGTGAACTGCAGAGGGTGGCAGGGTGGGGGCAATGCAATGTGTGACCTTGCATTTCTCTCCTCGCTCTGTTTTGGAGGGTAGGTGGCTGCAGGGAAACACCAGTTAAGGCTGTCTCCTTGGTTCTGTCTATTACTAGACTGGGAGAAGGAGGGGAACCTTGGGTTGGGAAGGAACACAACTAGGAATCATTTTACCATTCACCTAGAAGTGAAAACAAAAACCCCCAAAACAATCAAAAAACCCCAACTCCAAGTAAGTAACCACCTCAGAGAACTAAATGATGCTTCTTATGGCAGTTGGCCTGGTGAAGACAGAAAAAGAACCCCAACACCCTGGCAAGGAGGACAGCCCCTGCCTGGCTTAAGGTCAAAGCTGATCTGGGGCTCCTCTCTGACGGTCACAGTGAAAAGAAATAGGAGAGGGTTAGGGCTGAGCCTTGGGGGCATGAGCCTAACCTCTGGAGAATGGTGTGAAAGTGGTCTCCCCTCAGCTGCTAGCCCACCTTCTGGCTTGCAGTGGTCAAAGATCAATCAATCTGGGTTCCTTGCAGGGTGTCTAGCATGGATTCAGCCATCCAGAAGAGGAACACAGAATTGTTTTGGTTGGAAAAGACCTCTAAGATTATTGAGTCCAACCATTCCCGCAGCCCTGCCAAGTGCACCACTAAACCATGTCCCCAAATGCCACAACTAAAGGTCTTTTAAACACCTCCAGGGATGGTGACTCCACCACTTCCCTAGGCAGCCTGTTCCAAAACCTGACCACATCAGTGAATAAATTTTTCTTACATCCAATCTAAACCTCCCCCAGCACAACATGAAGCCCTTTCCTCTCATCCTGTCACTTGCTACCCGGGGGAAGAGACCGATCCCCACCTGGCTGCTCCCTCCTGTCAGGGAGTTGTGCAGAGCCAGAAGGTCCCCCCTGAGCCTCCTTTTCTCCAGGCTGAGCCCCCCAGCTCCCTCAGCTGCTCCTCATCAGACTTGTGTTCCAGACCCTTCCCAGCTCCATTCCCTTCCCTGGACACGCTCCAGCCCCTCTCAGTGTCTTTCTTGCTGTGAGGGGCCCAGAGCTGGACACAGGATTTGAGGAGTGGCCTCACCAGTGCCCAGTCAGGGGGACAGTCACTGTTCTGGTCCTGCTGGCCACACCATGGCTGGGACAGGCCAGGTGCCATTGGCCTCTTGCCCACCTGGGCACACCTGGCTCCTGTTCAGGTGCTGTTGACCCCCAGGACCTTTCCCACCAGGCACTTTCCAACCCCTCCACCCCAGCCTGGAGCTGCAGGGGTTGTGTGACCCAAGGGCAGGACCTGAGGGTTGGCTCTCACACAATCGGCCTCAGCCATGGACCCAGCCTGTCCAGATCCCTCTGCAGAGCCTTCCTGCCCTCCAGCACAGCACTCCCACCCAAACTGCTGTCATCTGCAGACTGACTGGGGGTGTCCTCGAAAGATGCTAAACAGGACAGGCCCCAGCACTGAGCCCTGGGGAATGCCACTGGTGATGGCCCCAGCTGGATTTAACTCCATTCCCCACCACTCTCTGGGGCCCCTCCATCCATCTAGTTTCTCCAGGAGAATGCTGAAGAACACATTGTCAAAGGCTTTACTAAAATCTAGGTAGACAACATCCACAGCCTTGCCTTCACCCACAGAGTCACCCTGTCATAGAAGGAGACCAAGCTGGTCAAGGAGCACTGCCTTTCCCCTGTGCTGGCTGGGCCTGATCCCCTTGTCTGTATGTGCCATGTGATGGCACTCAAGATCATCTGCTCCATGACCCCCTCGGCACCAAGGTTGGACTGACAGGCCTGTAGCTCCCCGGATCCTCCCCACTTGCAGGCATTAAGCCCTTGCCTTTGGCACAGGCAGTGCCTGTGCTCAGGACTAGAGCACTCGGGCCCAAGTTGTGAGAGTAGAGCCCAGTAGGGTGCCTTAGCTCTGTCCCAGGATTATGGCAACCTGCCCATGATAGGACTACTTCCCAAGGCCTAGCACAGCAGCAGGGACTTGCACCCCAGAGATCCCTTCTGCTGCTAATTACATTGTGTTTGTGGCCCAGGAAGATCCTGGAGGCAGAAGAGTTGTTTACGTGGCAAGACACTGGTTTGGCTCCAGACTGCCCAAGTGAAGCCAGGAGATCTCAGCTCAGCTCCTGATAGCCCACTGGCCCACCACAGACGGTGACAGAGGTCTGCACGAGCAAGGCCCAGAATGCCATGGAACCAAACTGGTGTGGAGATGGGGTGCCTGTACCTCCCAAGTACTGTCACCAACAAGCCAGCGTGGGAGAACAAGCAGAGAAGCTGCTTGAGCCCCTTGACCAGCTGATTGCACAGCCTGTGACAGGGCATGAATTCACCCTTCAAACCCATCACCAACACAGCCATCCATTCTGCAGAGATCAAAGAGTGTCTTGGCTATCGCAAACCCCGGTAAACGTGGGCCTGCCGACATCGCATCCTCACCAGACCTGTGAGATTTGAGAGCATGGCCTGGCACACACTGGCTTGTTGGTCTTCACAGCTGGCTTTACTTATTGATCAATGTCTTTAGGGAGCGTGTGAGCGTGCTCATGACCGTGGCGACCGTGGCTGACTGGCGGGCGAGCTGCTCCACAGTCTGCTGGTGGCTCAGCGTTCTGGCCGTGGACTCCTCGGCAGCCTTCAGGAGGAAGGTGTAGTTTCTCACCACCTCCTCCACCTTCGTCAGCAGCTCTTGGCGCTGGGACTCCGAGCGCACGACGTACACCAGCCTCACAAAGGTCTCGATGAGGCTGCTTAGCACCTGGAAGCTGCTCGTGATGGCGGAGAGCATGTGGGTGGGACTCTTGTCGACGGCGGCCACGCGGCGGCAGGATGCCCGGAACTCCTTGAACTTGAGGGCCAGCTCCTGCTTGTACTCAGCCAGCTGGGAGATGTAGGGTTTGCAGTCCCGGACCTCAGGGCTCAGCACACACTGCCTCAGGATGGTCAGGAGCTCGTTGGTGTCCAGCTGCACCTGCAGAAACCCATTGGGAAAGCTGTAGGCATGGCCTCGAAGGGTGTTGATCTTTGCCAAGCTCCCCTCAAAACTGGAGGTCCTTAAATCTATTTCCTGGGTCTGGCTCTCATTGGGACTGCTGCAGGCTGTTGCATCTAGGACCTGAAGAGTCCTGCTCATGACTGGGACCATCTGATTGTCCAGCTTCATTCCTGGGAGTATCTGCATGGGGATGGAATAGGACAGCTCATCCTTCTCGCTCCCATCATCTGCAACATCGCATTTTCTGTAGTAGAAGCAGTACCGGATGGAGCAGCACTTCTCATCCTCCACGTCTTCATCCCGCAGCTCAGCCGGACTTGGATACATCTCTTCCTGGACAGAGAACACTGCTGAACCCTTCTGGTTCTTTTTGTCCTGTGCTATCTGGACGTAGGAGGGGTCAGCCACTCCAGAGGCTTCCTGGATTTTGCTCTTCAGAACAGGACAGAGGATGCTGGGCTCAGGCTCTTTCTGTGGGCCTTTCTGCTTGGTTGTGTAGATGTTCTGGTAGACGTCAGAGGACAAGGATGTCCTATCAGTCTTATCTATTTCACTGACACTGTAGCGACGCAAGAGCTTCCTGTAGTGGGGTGCACCCATGCACTCCCCTCGGGAGGTGCACGTTGTCAAACAGGACATGCCGTTCTCTGGATCTGACCGGTTGTCTCTGGACTCTAAACTTGTGGATCGTATCCGTTTGCCTTTGGAAGGGCTGCTCATGCTTGTCAGCCTAATGGCTTCTACCTGCTTCTGGTCATCAGCAACTTCATCCCTGCCTCGCCTCTCCAGTTCTGGTATCACCAGCTGGTTGGGGGGCGGCCTCATTCCCCTGCAAATCCGCTTGCAGTCACAGCTACGCCTTTGCTCCCTGGACATCCCTGGGACTTTTTGTACAGGACTGCTCCTCAGCTGGCAGCTGCAGCGCCCAGGGGCAGGTGGGTGCAGATACTCCTGTGGAGGGAGGTCACCTTTGCTCTTTGGCTTGAGCAGCTCTTCAAGGAATTCCAGCTCATACTGCTTCACCTTCTGCAGCTGGGCCTGCCGCTCGTCCGTCTCCTTCTTCAGCCGGGTGGGAAATGTTGCAGAGAACAGGTTCCTAAGCCTGAAGGGAGCTTTTGGGGCTTTGGGTTTAGCTGGGACATCAGCATCTTGTTGGGTTACCTCCAGGACTTTTTCTACTTTTTTGGAAGGCACAGTGCTAATCTGCAGGCTCTCGGATCTGGGCATCAGCTGGATTGGCCCTTTGGCTTCCTCACTGGTGCTCCTGAAAGTGCTGCCAGGTGATGGAGAGTGCACATTGCTGCTCTCAGCTTTTAAGATTTTGGCCGAGCTTTCCTGTTGTATTTTCTGTCCTTGGTTTGAAGGAGCTGTGTGTTTCTGCAAGATGAGGCTTGTGGCTTCCCCACCTGCCTTCTGACCTGTCTCTCCACTTGCAGCTTTTCCGGGAGCATCTCTACTCACTTTTTGCTGGTAGCTTTTAGAGGCAAAAGTCTTACTGGACATCATTTCCTCGCCTGCTGAGGCGAGGTGGAAAGCTTCAGCCTGACTGCCAGGAGCTTCCTTATTAGGACCTGGAGAGACTTCACAGTGCTGCTGCGGAGAGACTTGCTGCTGCTGCTGCTGACAGTTGCATAATGCCTCTGCAGTTTGTGGACCTCCTTTATGTGTCAAAGGCTTGCTGCTGGCTGGTGCACAGCTGCTGGTACCATTCATGTTCTGGTCTTCTTTTAAGGCTGATGCCACCTGGGGAGCTGAGGCTTTTGCATTTGCCACCTGCTGCAGAGCAGCTGAAACGATGGCTGGAGTTACACTGCTTTTCTGATCCAGGGGGAGCTTGGAGCTCGGCTGCCCCTCTTTGGGCATCTTCTCCTGTATATCCTGTGCCTTCTCTTGCAGATCCCTGCTCGGGGCTGCTGTGGCATGCAGAGATACCTCAAAGGCAGGTTTTGTGTGACCTGCACCTTTGCACTCAGAGCTTGGCACTGAAGCACCCTTGCTCTGCTCACTGAGCTGGGGGGTCAGCCCTGGCTGGGCAGCCGAGGGGCAGCTCCGCTCCCCCTGCTGCTGCTCCTGCTTGCTCTTGCAGTTGGTAAGGCTGGGACTTTGGGTAGAGAAGGCTGGCTTCAGTGAAGGGCTCGGGTCCTGGCGGCTCAGGGGGTAGGGTGAGGTGAGAACAGCCTGGGCAGCACAGCTCTGGATTCGGAAAGGCAAGTCCTTCCTGGCCAGGAGGTTTTCTTTGTTGATGTGCTGGGTGAGGAAGTAGGCTGCGTTCTGATGCTGCTTCATAGCAGAGACCATCTCCGAGACATCGGTCAGCTCTGAGGAGTTCGTTTCGTGGCCAGAGTCCAAGGATGACTCAGGAGTGATGGCAGCCAGGACAATAAGACCTGAGGAGGGACACAAAGAAAACCCCACAACAACCCTCACACCACAGTGCTGTGTGGAGGAGAAGGGAACTCCTTGTGGCAGGAGGGTCCCAGGAATGCAGGGCACATTGGAGAAACTTCTGTGACTTCTCACAGCTAAGAGTTAAGGCTTGTAAGGGAGATCACTTGTCAGCATTGAGCTGGCTTGATAGCTCAATTCAGCAAGAGCTTCTGGCCCAGGAAAAGATCCTGTGAAGCTTTCCATTGTTGGTGGTAGCAGAGCTATAGGGATGTGTCTGGCACAAGAAGGAAAACTGGGCAACAGGTACTCTGCCATAGTGAGTAGGGCAACCAAGGTGGGAAGAGGGACAAAGGACTGTGCTGCCAGCAGGCTGGTCCCAGAGTCACCCATCTGGCAGCAGGTTTGCCTTGTGAAGGGCTCACACACTGCAAAACCTGGGTGGGAACCTGCAAAGTCAGATGGCCAAAGGTCCCAGCTGAGTGGGGTTACAGTGGGGAGGAACTCATGCTCACAGTACTGGTTGGTTAGAGACTCGCCCCAGCATCGTGGCATATGGCAGATATGGGATAACCAAGAGACTCCTTCAGCCACTGTCAGGGAGAGGAGTCCCACCTCAGCTTCTCAGAAATCTTCTGAGCAGCAGCTTGGCTGCTCCTGCTACAGCCTGCTGCCACAACTTAGTTTTTACTAGAAGCTGCTTCACAGTCACTTACAGGATGGGAGGAGCCTAAAGGGAAGGATGTACAGTAGGAAAGAAAGGCTATAGGGGAAAAAGGGAGTCACAGCCACTAAAATACCTGCTGTCTGCTGTGGTGGGGGATGTGGACAATCCTCTGAAGCAGCCAGGGCTTCCAGCGCCTGCAGGGTGGACACCAGGGCATCATCCAGCTCTTGGGCATGGTCTCGGACCGTCCGTGGCTGCACGCTGTCAATCAGAGTGACCGGGATCTCGTCGTAGAGGATGCCACAGAGGTGCCGGCCCTGCTCCTGGCTCTGGGCAGCTGCCCGGCGCTTGGGGTCGTCCTCGTCGGAGCTGTTGTCTCGGAAGCCAGGAGGGGGGGCAGCGATGGCGGGGAGCAGGGACGTCGTCTCGTCTTCTTCCTCATCATTCCCAGGAGGGGGAAGCGACATCAAGTCCACCATGTTGTCGCGGGTGCTGCCAGGCTTGCCGCCCGTGCCCGAGGCCAGCCGGCTCTTGATCTTGGCTTGGCAGGACTCGCAGTAGAAGTGGGAGGCGTCGCTGCGCAGGTGGGTGTCTATGGTGTGTGCCCTGGCCCTGCTCGCGTGCCTGTCTTGCTCAAGGCCATCCGGGTCGTACTCCTTAGCTGCCCCGTTGTAGCCTTGGCCAGAGCTTTTGGAAGTGGGGTCAGATTTGGTCCTGGGACGAGTTTCCTCAAAAAAAATCAGGTTTTCATTGATATCCGTCCCGCTCTCTCTTTCCTTCCTCTGCTCTCGCATGTGCAGGTAGCAGAAGCGGATGAGCTCCGAGTCCGAAGCCCTGGTGGCAGAAGCCCCGGCTGCTCCGGTGACAGTGGCAGAGCCACCCACCAGCCCATTCTCCTTCTTTCCCATGTGCCCTGCCGTGGCGGGCCGGTGGAAGTTGTGTGTGTTGATGTAATCTAAACCAAAATACAACAGGCACATTAGCAGCAGCACCCAGATGAAGGGAGAACAGCGGGGCAGCTCCTGCTCACCCTGGAGAAGCACCCGTGTGCTCTCTGCTCTCCAGCCCTCAGCACGCTGCACTGCAGTGGGACACCCATGCTCCCTGCAGCACAGTCAGGCCACCTGGCTTGTCCTTTGGAAAACCTGCTGGGCCTGTCTGCCAGGAACGAGGGTGGAAGAAATGTCCTGCACCACAGAAGGAGTTGGAAGGGACATTTGAAAGCCATCTGGTCCAATCCCCCTGCCATGAGCAGGGACACCTTCAACTAGATCAGGTTGCTCAGAGCCATGTCCAGCATTCAGTGAAACCTTGAATGTTTCCAGGGATGGGAACCTGTGTCTGCACCTCACCACCCTCATCATAAAACCCTTCCTCCTTGTATCTAATCTGAATCTACTCTTTCAATTTAAAACAACTGCCCCTTGTCCTATAGCTACAAGCCCTATTAAAAAGCCTCCCTGGAGCCTTCTCTTCTCAAGACTAAAACCTCCATCTCTCTCACCTCGGAGAGGTGCTCCAGTGCTCTGATCATCTTCATGGCCTCCTCTGGACTCGCTCCAACAGCTCCATGTCCTTCCTGTGCTGGGGACCCCAGAGCTGGAGGCAGCTCTGCACGTGGGGTCTGACCAGAGTGGAGCAGAGGGGCAGAATCTCCTCCCTCCCTCCCCTGCTGCCCACAGGGCTTTTGCTGCAGCCCAGGACACACTTGGCTTTCTGGGCTGTGAGTGCACGTGGCTGGGTCCTGTCCAGCCTCTCATCCCCCAGCACCCCCAAGTCCTCAGCAGGGCTGCTCTCCATCTGTTCACCCCCATTCTGGATTGACACTGGAGGTTGCCCTGCCCCAGGTGCAGCACCTTGTACTTGGCCCTGTTGAACCTCATGGGATTCCCACGGGCCACTGCTTGAGCTCATCCAGGTCCCTCTGGGTGTCACTCTGTCCCTCAGGCATTTCTCCTGAACGACTCAGCTTGGTATCATCTGCAAACTTGCTGAGGGTGCCCTCAATCCACCAAGTCCTTGATGAAGACATGAAACAGTCCTGGTCCCAGTACAGGCCCCTGAGCTTGATCCCTCTGCTGGGGCAGGGCTGGGCAGAGCCAGAGGAGGGCTGGCACTGAGACACAGGGATGTGGGTGCTGCATCACTGATCCACCAGCTGCATCCAGAGGGCAGCAGGAGCAGCCCAGCTGCTCCAACAAGCACCTCCAGCCTCAGCCTGCCAGCTCACATTACATGGCAAGAAGGAATTGTTGCCATTTTTGTGTAATGCTGGCCACACCAAGCAGTGTTCGTCAGGGGACTACTAAAAGTGGAGTAATATTGCCTTTTGGGGAGACATCCACTGTAGTTTGGCTGTGTTCAAGTGACAGCCACCCCCCCAGCCCCTTGTCCCTGGCTGCTTGTGTGTTATTTCTATCTGGCTGACAGCTATTGGATCAGGCTGGCTATAACAGAGCCCATTGCTCGTGCTGTTAAGTATCTCCCAGTGACAGCCTCCCCTTGTTCCCTTGTGCAGGGAAAGTGGCTGAAATAGTACTTGAATTTCTGGCCAGTGGTCCATCCCTCAGGAGGGGCATCTGTCTGCATTGCGGGCTGGATTGTGCAGCTGTGCTGAGAGCAGGGGATGCAGGTTCTGTCTTACCAAGGATAAATTAAATCAAATAAATCCTAATTAAATTCATTAGCTCAACAAATTGGACAATTTGTCTCCCCAAACACATGTTTGTATTATACTGTTCATCACCTGCAATGCTAAAATCCCAATAAAAACAAAATCTCTTTTGTGCCTGGCCACGGCAGCGCTCAGAAATGACAGCTGTGTGAGGGAGCACAAGGCTGCCGGAGCTGGGGACGTGTGGGCTGTGGAAGGGTGGCACAGGCTGGGGCAGAGGCTTGCTGGCTGCCCATGCCAAGCCAAGGCCTGCTGCTGAATGGGGCCAAACCCCTAAAATCCAAAATCCAGCTGCTGCACGCTCAGGACAAGGAGCTGAGAGAGCGACTAAGGGCACAGAGCTGCTTGGCTGATGATGGCTGATGGTGAGAGTGGGGAGAAGAGGGACAGGGAGGTGAATCACCTGTGTAGCTGCAGCATGGCACAGGGGAGGGCAAGGCTCTGGCATATGGCTCCACAGGGAGATGCAGAGAGATGGATCTAAGTGACAACATTCTGACAGCCTGTGCATTTCTAAAAATGTCTGCTGTTCGGCAGGAGGCTCTAATGGGCCTCAGGGAAGATGGATGTGCTCCTCTTCGAGGTAAAAGCATGGGCCAAGGCTTGATTTTACATTTAAGATTCTGGCACAGTCTGCCTGCAGCCTGGGAAGTCTGGGCTAACTTAATTCATCCCAGTGGGGCTTTCTCCTGCAAGGATGTGCTAATGATCAGCAGTCGCTGCTCCCTGTGATCCGCCCAGCTCTGACAGCTCAGCCTGCAGCCCTGTGGAGGCTAAACTGTGAGCAGACTGCTTCCCCAACACACTGCAAATTCACTCCTGAAGGGTGCCTGAGCGGCTGGGCTGAGTGCACTGGCTCTGCAAGGAAACTGCTCCACTCCACTGGTCACAGAGGTTTTCACTGCACCCAGGAGGACAGACAAGGCCGTCCAGAGAGGGGCTGGCACAGATCCATCGCTGTCCTACCCACACTGTGACTCCCTCTCACACTCACTCCCACCCCTGCAGAGTTACATTGGTTTCTTGAGACTGTCAAGAACAGGGCGAGATCTACAACTCTTTTTAGCAGAGGTTTGGACCATGGCCATGAAGCAAAATGTCAGGAAAAAATTCTGGCTACTGTCACAGTAGCTAGAATGTGGAAAAAGACCACTTGCACATGCTGAGATGTCCCCTGAAAGGCCAGGAACTGTGGGTGCTGCCAGCCTCCTTCCAAGCCCTTGGGTATGGGATGCTCTCCACTCCTCTGACTCCCCACAGCCACGTGCCCCATGTGTCCCTGTAGCCCATGTCAGGGTGGCATAAGCCAGGGAAGGACCACTCTGATGGCAGTTAAACCAGTTTGGTTGCAAACACCCTCTGCTCACAGCAAAACATGATTAAATACATTTCCATAAGGCAACCAGGGCAGAGCACAGCACTGATGGCTGTCAGTCAGAGACACAGGGGAAGAAAGGAGAGGAAACTGCTTGTACTTACACCAAAATCACCTGCCAGGCCTTTTCTGGATTCACTGAGGTTGCTGCAGATGATGTCCTGATCCCTCTTGCGAGTGTGTCCTCCCACAAGCGCCAAGTCCATGTTCGGGTGCCTTCCTCAAAGGCACCGAGTGCTTTCCCAAGGACCCTGGGAGCTCTCTGCACTCCTCCCACCTCCCCAAGCCAGGCCCATCTTGAGAAGGCAGTTTTGACACTGGCAGCTAAACTGAGGACTTGTCACAGCTCTCTGGAGCTGCAGTGTCACTTGGGAGGTCTGGGAGTGACCTTCCAGAGGCAGCTGGCTTGGTATTTTGCCCATCTCCAGTCACTGAACCCGTATTTTCTACTTCCTATACAAAATATATTGGATGTGAACACCTGCATGGAACAGCAGCATGGAGTGCATGGCTGGCTCTTCTTTGAAATCACTCTCGGGAATCATTGCTCTTTTTGGAGGGTGACTCACACCTGCAATCCATCCTTAAGGGACAGCATTGGTGCCTGTTGGCACAGAAGCTCCTGCTGTGTCCAGAGCAGCCTTCTGCTCCCTGAAGAGCTGGGACAGCAAAGTTGCCTTCCTGATTTAGGAAATCAGCAGAGCAGCCAGGCTCGCAGGGCTGCCCGTGAGGCTCAGACCCCCAGGCTGGAGGCAGCAGTGTCCAGAGGCAGCAGGAATGCAGTCCCCTGAGCTCACACACTCAGCTGGGTCTCTGCAGCAGCAGGCCAGCCAGGGAATGCGTGCTGCATCCCTGCAGCACTGCACAGGCTGCTCTGAGGGCCCAGCACGTGGCTGGCAGCTTTACAGGTCTTCTCAAACAGCACCTCCTGGAGCTGCTCCAGGAGCTGCCACAGCAACTCATGCTGAGTGTTTAGGGCCTGAGCTGATAGCACAAGTCATTTTGGCTGACCCAAAATGAGCACCTGCCTCCCTGCTCCTTGCTTTCAGGTTAAAGAGGGAGTCTGCTGGTTCTCCAGGGGAATGATGGGCAGATGTCAGAGAAAGCCCTCACCTGTCCAGTGCTGTGGAGCGCTGAGCGCAGGGAGGGGAGCGAGGCTGGGCAAGGGGCTGGCACAGAAAGCAGAGGCTGAAACGTACCTGCCTTGATAATCTGAGGCGGGGGTGGCTGGCTGGGGGCCCTGGACAGGATCATCTTCTTGGAGTCCACCAGGAGACGGCAGTAGCCTGCGATGAGGCAGGCAAAGTTGGTGGCTTCAGGCCACTCCATCAGCAACACCAGCGGCTGGAAGGCAAGAGAGGCAAAGCACATGAGGGCCACTGGCCCAGCTGGTGGGGACCAGAGCTGCACGGGGGCTCTGCGGGCCCTGCACGGGTGGAACAGCCTTGCTCCGGCTCACCCGACGAACGGCTGTGCACAGGAGAGTGTCTGGCTGCAGCTGTGACTCCTGCTTGCTGATCCCCCAAGGATGAGGGGCCCGCAGCAATGTCCTGTGATCCTTTGGCTCCGTGGCAGTGCTCTGAGCCCACCTGCAAGCACCTGTTCAACCATCAGTGCCTCGGGAGGAGCACGGGGAGCCTGAGGAGTCTCCAGCTGCCAGAGCCCCTCTTTCATTGCAGGCACCGTGTCTCCCTCCCATACATTAAAACATCTGCTTCCAGCAAGATGCCAAAGGGGCCAAACCCCATTACAGGTTCCCCCAGCTACCACTTTGAGACTGTGGATCTTATTTAAACCTAACCCTTTGGAAAATTAAATTTGTGCTTAGGAGCAGATGGTGCCTTCCCGTTTAGGAGAGCATTTATTTGCATGCTAAAAAAGATCTTTGCTTTAAAGAGAAATAAAACTCAGACATGATCTGTGTGACACATATAACCTCACAGCCCAATCTAGCAGCAGACAGAGCAACTCCCAGTTCCCAGTTTGTCCCAAGGAGAAGATTAGCTAGCCCAGGGGAGCTGTTGGGGTGGGATTCACTCTTACCCACCCAGCGAGGTCCTGTGCATGGCTGGGGGCAGGCTGGGCAGAGCAGCCTGTGTCAGCACAGCTCACTTGAGAGGTCCATGCTCCATCTGAGCCCCCAGCACTGCTCAAGACAGAGATGGAGAAAAATTGGCAAGTGCCTTCAATAGCTCCTGCCCTCACCTACCCCTTGCACAAAGCACCTCCACCTAAAGGGCCTTTGGACCCAGGTGCAGGGGATATCTGAGCCAACTGGGGGACGCTGGACTGCTGCTGTCTCAGGCTGCCTGTCCTGCCTCACTCAGCCTCTTGCACACTGAGAGCCCTCCAGGACTCAGAACTCATTTACCACATTCAGGGAACACCAAGGCTGTTTTAAAAAACACTTAAGCCTACACAGTGTGAAAAGCATTAAAGCTATTTCGGTTTTCCTGTTTTATAACCACAAGAGGTTCCTGGAACCCACTGGCCAGTTTTGTGCTCTGCTTCACATTTGCTGCTGTAAGCCACCAAGCCAATTCTGGCAAGGGAAGGCCCACAGTGTCAGGCTCTGGACCATAAAGTGCAACAAACTTGGGTGTGAAGCCATCAGCCCTGGGCAGAGCTGCATGTGATCCCCAAGCCATGACATCCCCTGGCAGATTTCTCCCAGGGCCAGGGTAAAGAAGTTCCCTCTTTGGCTGCTGTGCAGGAAGATAAAGGAAAAGAAGTAACTTGATGAGGAAGAGAAGTAGCCTGACAAGTGAATGTCCTCTGCTGAGAGGCTCTGCCCCTGCCCGCTTGACAAGGCTCTTTCTGAATGTTGGAAAATAAACCTGAGATGACACAGATCAAAGGGAAAGAATCAAACCAGAGAGAGAGGAGTGAAGAGATTCTCAGCATAGCTCAAAGGAGGCAGGCATGCAGTGGTGAGGGGGGTGACACCTCTTAGCCCAGCTCCAGTCTTGACATAAGTGATGAAAGGAAACCATGTGTTCTGCCTATGAAGCATCCTTAAAACAAGTGGCTTCTACACAGGGCTAAGCCCTCCTTGATTTTTCAAGCCATCTGTTGAATGAGGACATATTTGTGCATTTTCCCTGCTCTGTTCTGCAGGGTTTGGAGTGTCAGCAGCAAGGGAGGGAGCAAATCCCAGTGGGAGGGAGGCAATGGCTGATAAACACCCACTGCTGGGAGATTAAACCAAGAGGCCAAGGTGGGCTGAGAATCCCCTTCCAAAAGGAAAAGCAGGGGATAGTTTCCCCCATGTGTGAATCCCACCAAGGCACAGGGGCACAGGGCTGTGAACCTTCACTGCCTCCCTGTCAGCACTCACCACGCAGCCCCCAGGGCAGCTCCAGCTGGTGACCAGCACCTCTGAAACCCATTTCCATCTTTGCTCAGCTCAGGATTCGCCCTGCCTCAGGATGCCCCCACCCATCCAGAGATGGGACTGTGGGTTCGTGCTGGCAGCAGGCAGCCCCTGCATCAGTCCTCCTGAAGGGTGACAGCACTGAGATACAGCCACCCTGACTGATGTTTCTCGACTTCAAATGGAACACCAGGGTGCTGCGAGCTCCCTACCAGGTCTCCAAGCAAGTCCAGCCTCCAGAGTGGCTTCCAGCAATGAATGCATGGCATGTGGGAGTCAACTGTGGCACTCTGCTCTGAAAAGGAGGAATCTTAAACCTGATTAACGTTACAGCTTAGAAAAGATTACTCTGATATCCTGACAGGGAAGCTGCGTGAGAGTTCTTCAACTGTCAAGCATTTAAATATTGTTATTAGGGATTAAATCACTTCAGGTGCAGCTTGGAGCCATCCACACTGTGGATGTGTGACCTCCCTCTGGCCTGGGAGCCCACAGAGCCATGGGTCTGTGTCCTGCTCTTGCACTACGAGCTGTTTCCAAAGACACTGATTGTGAGCACAGCTGCTGCAGTCAGGCTGTGCATCTCCCTTGGCCTTGGTAGCTTCTCTGCTGCTCACTAACAGAGCTCTGGCACAGGATCTGAGCCTTTCCCACATGGGGTTACAAGACTGAGTCTCTCTCCCACTCCACTAGGTAGTTTTGCTGAGATTGCAACAGCTCAGCTGCCTTTGAGATGTCCGCCCTGCTGCCACACCCCCCTGCAAGTGGCCAGCAGATCTGAAAGTGATTTCTGGGGTCAAGAGGCAGAGACAGCATGACTGCAGCAGCCCTGTTCTGCTGGGGAATGATTCCACCAAGAGGAGGTGGCCGGGGTGGCAAGTAACCGAGGTGTTATTTTTAGGCATTGGCAACCTTGGTCACCCTGTTCCATGTGGGCAAGGCAAACGAGGTCGTGTGGAGACAGCCAGGCACGGGCGAGCTGAGCAAATACTGACTGTGAACAGGTGCACAAAGCATTCCAACCCATGGTGCTGAGGGTTTTACGTGGCAAATTCAGGGCAGCTTTGCGGGGAGCTGCTCTAAATAAGAACAACTCTGAAGAACTGCAGCCTGTGCTTTGGGTTGCCTTGCAATACCCATGGCTCCTGGCAAATTCACCCCCTTTCCCTTAGAAACATCCTGCAAGAGGCAGTGGGGGCTCGTGCCTGAGGTCAGGACTGGCCTGGGGCTTATTGTGACATCCCTGTATATCCCCCTGCAGTTTTTTCAACTCACTGCTCATTCTGAAGCAAACCTGACAGAGAGGCAGCAGCCTGGAAGAGCATGAATCTTTCTAGGTTTTCTAAAGCCAGTGGTGGAGTAGGGCAGAGACTTCTGTGAGCAGCCAGAAGGCAGGGAGGGATGCAGCAGGGGCAAAGGCAGTGCTGCTCCTCTGAGCCTGCTCCCTGCCCTGGCAGCACTGTGGCCACGAGGTGCAGAACCCTGATCAGGAGGTGATGTTGATCACTGATGTGGAACAAGTTATCAACCTGGATACCCCTGGCTGTCCTCCCACCACGCACCTCTGGCCTGTCTCCTGCCCACCAGCCCATCCTCTTCCTCATTCTCACGGGCACATCTTGCTGCTACAGCTCCTCCGTGGCCCCCAGGGCTCTGCTTCCTTGGGAGGGCAAATGCCTGCCTGTGTTCTGTCAGGACAGCAGCACCTTTAGGATGAAAACTAAGTTTTACACAGAAGCAAACTTACTGGGATAATCCTACTGCTCTAAAATTGGCCAAACATCAGATTCCCAGTGGGATGCCCAGGTAAGGGTTCATCTCTGACCTGTAATGTGCCAACAAGTAAAGAAGCAAATTTTCACAAGGATGCTCTTTCTACATCAAAGTGTGCAATACCAGCCTGAAATTATTGATGGTTTGATCTTTCACACATAATGGTTTCCTAGATTTTCTAGGCCTCATGAGGAAAGGACACCTTTTCATTCCAAGTTTCCTGCTTGGCAACTAGTCTCCCTGTGAAGTAAAACAAAATACATTTATACCGGATAGAAGAAATGACTTTTGCATTAGCTTATTAATGATAAAGCGATTTTTCTATAATGTCCTGCTTTTAAATAAGATCTCAGTGTCCTTCTGGAGGGTATTTTCTTGCTCAGACTAAGGTCTGTAGGAAATTTTCTGGCCAGGGTTATGCTAGATGATTTTAACAGTCCTCATACTGAAATTAATTTATGACCCAATCTATTCATATTATAACCTCTAAAATTATATGCATTTCCTTTTCATCTCCCCCCTTTATCAGGTACCAGGTCTTACCCTGCTTCCTTTAATGCAGTGCAGCAGAAAGATGGGAGATGAATTACATAACTTATATTCCTTGGTTTACCTGAGGTGCACTGCCAAGTTTTTATTTAATAATACAGGCACCTGGGCCTAACGAGGCAGCAGTCAATTTTTCACTTCCACATTGACCTTTCCTTCTCTCCCCTTAAGTATTATTAACTCAGCTCTATCAATACCAGGCTGCTTGTGACTAGGACCACTATTTCCCACTTGTTGATCAGTAAGGGCACTGCCTGAGTTAGACCTGCAGGTCTCTCCTTCCTTAGAGGGCTGCATTTTTTGGTTGGGTTTGGGGCTTCTTTTTCTCTTTTTTTTTTTTTTTTTGGTAAATGAACAAATCAAATTTGGCTTTGCAGGCTTGGGAACTCATCCTCTCCACATGTCTGCCTCTCGTGTTTCTGGCTGGCTCATCTCCTGGGCGCCTGCAGGCAGCACTCTGGGTGGTGCTGGAGCTTGGAAGTGCTCAGTTTTGCATCCCACTCCCTTGCTCTACATCCCATTCCCTTGCTCTACATCCCGCTGCAAGCAGGGACCTGCGTCTGCCCCTCCCACCCAGGTACCGAGCCAAAGGAAATCTCACTCCGTCCCTCTCTCCCTCCAGATGACGGCGTTTCGGAATGGTTTATGCAAATAAAGATTAATTCGCTGTAAGGAATCAGAGCTGCGGGCCCGTCGTCACTCCAAAGCCTCGCTCTTCCTGTAGGAGAAATCCCAGGGGCTTCAGTCAGCGCTTGCAGGAGCGGGAGGAATGTCAGCCCCGCCTGCCCCGGTGACTTTGATGGGGCTCCCCAGTGTTCTCAGACCGGAGTTTGGCAAACACACATCGGGCATTGGCCTCAGCACCAGCGCGCATCCCTGCCACGATCAGCTCGGGGAGCACAGCCAGGCTTGGGGCTGGCTCCAGCCGGGAAGGCTCCGAGGGGTCATCGTCCATCACCTGTGAGAGGAAGGGGCTCCTCGGCTCCTTCCACGCGGAGAGGAGAGGGCTGAACCCCAGCTGTGCATAGCGTCCTTTTTTTCCATGGCCGGCTGCGACACCGACACCAGTACCCAGATTCCAGGCACAGCAGCAGGCAGGGACCTTTCGGAATTAATTTTTTCCTTTGTTTTCCTCTCTCAAGTCTTGATCTCGGCTTAAGCGCCGGCTGGCTGCCGGCCCTGCTGGGAGACCAAAGTCAATTAGCCCGATGCCTTTGATTGAATCGCGCCTGGCGAGCAGCCAGCGCCGCGGGCTCCTGCCCCGGGGCCCGGAGAGGGACAGGGCACAGCCTGGGACAGCTCCTCTGCGAAGCTGCACACGCTTGTCCAGGCTCAGGTGATCCGGCTGTCCCCCAGGCGTTCTTCTTTCATTCGCATTCAGAGCGCTTCAGCGGCCTTCCTCCCAATGTCAAGACTGTTAATAACAAAAAGCCCAGCGGTGTGCAGCTGTGTAAATCAGAAAGGAGAAATGCTCCATCGGAAAAGCCATTTCAGTCAGAACAAACCCTTCGCTCCTGCGGGAGCTGCCGAGCTGCACAGCCAGGGCAGCCCGGAGCTGAGCAGCCCCACACCTCCGGCACTGCGGGAGCGCTCACCTCCCTGGGCCCCATCCCGGCCGCCAGGCTCGTCCAGCTGTGCTGACATTGTCCTTCCTGGGATCCTGGGAGGCACAGGAGGACTTTGCAGTGCTGCACCGGGGAGGAAGGGGGATGCATGCCTGAAGCTGGCTCAGAAGCATTGGCCACTCTCAAATGCTGGTCCCAGCAGGAGGGGGAAGCCCCTGGGAGGTGCAGAGCGCCCTCAGCCTGGCAAGATGCACTTAATGCATAAAGATCACAGGAGACACCTTGTGCCACCTCCCTGCCCCCAGCACATGTATGAGCTCCAGAATCAGTGCCCAAACATGAGGAGGAAGAATGGAGAACCAACAGCCCCAGCAGAAGGGAGGCTTTGTCAGGTGAGAACGTCCACTGGAACCTGCAAAATGACCACCTGCACCACTGCAGTGCAGCTGGGGACGCGCGGTCCCGCCCCCAGCTGCAGGCTGGGAACTTTCTCAGCGTTCCCAAGCAAAACTGCTCACTCCCTCCGTGACTGTTGAGACAAAACCTGCTCCTGTCCTCCCTGCAACTCTCACAGACCTTGCAGGGAACAAAAATCCTTGGAACCAGCAGCAGAAGCCTGGAGATTTTTGTTCTTCTGTCCCGAGGTTGCGCAGCTCCTCTCTGAGGGGTTCTGCATTTGCCTCCCTCTTGCCACAGTGGCAAAAAGCTAAAGGAGGGAAAGCAGAGGTACCAGCCCTGGATTTGTATCCCAAATGGTCTGTTTTAAACAGAAATTGAAGCCCAGGATGGTAAAGCTCCAAACCAAACCAATTAACTACCTAGTGAATAATTCATAGGACAACCAGTATTTCTTTTCTACCCCAAATAAATGCAAATGGTTTATGATCTCCTCAAGCCTGTTTGTTACCTTAAAATCTCCCCCAGCTCCTTCCTGGCAGGTGACTCCGGGCTGTGGCTGCAGGTCAGCAGCAGATAAGGATGTCTGGACTGTGCTGGCTGGTTTGGTCAGAGTGTTCAGACCTCCCAGCTGAGGGCTGCTCCATGACCTGACCCCTTTTTTAACCCATCATTTTAACTACACTTAGAAATTCAAGATGGTCTTTCTGCACAAAACCCTAAGCCATCATTGACCCTCTGTGTTTCCACAGTGACTCAGCGAGCACCTCCTACAGATTCAGGCTGGGAGCTGCCCCAGCAGCAGCGTGCCATGACAGCAGCAGTGCCAGGCATCAGGGTGAAACAGCCCAGGGGGACATCCCCTCCTACACTGCCCTCCATGGAGCTCTGACAGGCTCCCAAGGGTGACGTGGATTTGACAGGTCCCCAGAGCAGTCAGGACACTACTTTGAGCCCTCTAATGGTTTGCAGCTCACAGCAGAAACTGATTGATTTGCAACCGAGGGCTTTAGCCAGTGACACGTTCAGTGCAATAGAATAATTGCAGAGAGCAGATGAGTGCTGTGAGGTAATGATCTTTTTGCCTGCTTTTCTTAGCCTGCCTCATCCATCGCTGTCCTGCGTAGGATTAGCATATGCCTCATTTTGGAGCAAACATTCTGGCTTTAAAACCCAGCCCTTCGGATAATGGCTAAATGAAGACAGATAACAGCAGCCTCTGCCCTGGCACGGTGCTGTTGAGCCTGCTGAGATCCATAAATGGGGTGCTTGCTCCACTCCAGGCAGGCAGAGGGGCTTTGGGTGGCCAGAGGCAGCTGCCTGGAGTTTCTCACGGAGATAAAGCCATCGTGCACGCAGGAAGTATGCGAGCTGGCTTACTCCAGTGAGCTGGCTTTTCTGCAGCCTCTGTGGGGCTGGACAGCAGGGTCACAGGAGAAAGTCTGCTCCTGCAGCAGGAAAGGGCTGGTGGAGGTGCTGAGTGGATTTCTGCAGCGGGGAATGGCTGTGGGGAGCAGCGCCGCAGGAACTGTGGACAAGCTGCGTGGGAATTGCCACCTAATTTAGAGCAGATGGATGCCAGCATCACCTAAGCCTCCAGAGCGTCTGTCCCCCCTGTGGCCAGTCTGTGCTGGGGGAGCAGTGCTCTCTTGCACACCAGGGAGAGGACAGCAGCACCCCAGGAGCTCAGTGCCCTGGAGCTAGGTGACAATGGGGACAGCCATGCTCGGAGCACTCACAGTGAGCCACGAGCAGTAACAGCATCATGACCAGCCTATTATTAATGCATTAATATGGTGATTTTATACACACAAATCCAAGGGGCGTGGGCAGCAGGAGGAACCAGCAGGGTTATTTGTGGTGCAGCCAATATCCCCTGGTTATTCCTGCTGGGTAAGGAGTAAATTGATGGATCCTGCACAGCCCAGGCAGCTGGAGGGGCTGGGCAAGGGGGGCTTCCACCTGCCTGGGCTGCAGCAGGGGAGGGTGAGGGCTTTGAAGGGTTAGGACAGGCACAGCAGGACCCCAAGGCTTTAGCTGCACAACAACTGACCTCGGTGGGATGCAGAAGAGGGAATGTTAAAAATGTTACAGTTGACCAAATACCCACTGAATCAGGAATGCAAAAACAGGGCTTTGTCGATGGGGCTGTGGAGGGGAGAGCTGAAGCAGAGGGGATGAGGATTAACACAGCTCTGGCTGAGGCTGCTGGGCTGTTACTGCAGGTTAGCAGAGCTACTGGAGCAGGCACAGTGGCAGCAGGAAAACAGACTTGGAGGAATTAATGAGCCGGGTGGGAGAAAGTGCTAAAATCCACCAGGACAGGAGGCAGCAGGAGAAAACAAATCCCTGAACAAATCCCCCATGATTGCAGCTGTGAGACTACGACTGAAACAGTGCAAAGAAAGGACTGTAGAGAGGGCTGAGGCTTTGAGACCTTGCAGGAGATGAAACACAGAGACAGCTGGCAAAGCAACTCAGCTTCATCAGTCTCAGGGGAAAAGGGATGAATGCAGGGGCAGGAAAGCTGACCCACAGCCAAAGGCTCAGAGGGCTTGTGCAGCAGCACCTCCATGCCCCACAGAGTCCTGGCCCTGCTGTGCCAGACAGTCTCTGCCAGGTACTGCTCCTGACTAATTAACTCCAAACTCAATCCTAACTCTGTCCTGTTGAATTTAAAGTGGGAGGAGAGGAGAAAATGAGGCTTGGCATTTATCTGTGAGATCTGTGCCTCTCAGCTGTCCTTCCCCATGGGGCAGGGGAGAGCTGAGTGCAGGGAGGCCGTGACACCAAGGATGCCCTGCAGACACACACAACTGTGTGCCTTTGACTCTGTCAGGGCCATGTCCCAGCTTGTTAGAAACCTGAGCAAAGGCCAGGGGAAGATCTCCTTAGGATCTTGTGGCTGCTGCACCGGGCACCAAAGAAGTAAATAAAGACCTTACTGTACTGCGAACACTTTTCTTGGAGGGTTTGGGACCCCTGAGGGGTGAGGAGGGGTGGCAGGGCCTGACCACAGGGACTGACTATCAGAACCAGCACTGCACTCCTGCCAGCAGGAGATGGGGGGATGACAACACACGGGGCTCAGGAGGGCGTGCCAAGGAGGCTCTGGGGGCTGAAGGGGAGGATGACGGGGGCAGCTGGCAAGACACCCAGGGGGTGGCTACTGGGCCAGGGACACACAGTCATCTGTGCTCACGCTGAGCCCGACACCTCCTTCCCATCATTTCCACTTTATTCAACAATCCTGCCTGCCTTGACAAGTTCCACAAGTGCTACTAATGCATGAAACCTCCCAGTCCCCTCCAGTAGCTGCAGCCGGCCCAGGTATGGCCATGTACTGCTCCTCTCCAGCCCTGAGCAGAGCTGAGCTGCTGTCCTGCCTCCAAAGGCTCCTGCTACCTGCCTGGCCTGTGTCACCCCCATCTGCCCCGAGGACCCTGCTGGAACCATCAGGTATGTGTTTGGGTCATGGCCAGAAGGCCACCATGCCTGCCCTGTGACCCTGGGTCATGGCCAGAAGGCCACCATGCCTGCCCTGAGGCCCTCAGCACCATCCCTGCCTGTATGGCACAAGGAGCCAGAGCAGCAGGGGAGATGCTGCAGACCCTGCTGTGAAAGGGGTTCTGGAGTCTCTAGGAATCCCCAAGCAGATTCTCCAGCACACAGCTGTGACCCGAATCCCCTCAAAGGCTGGCCCCAAACCCCCAACCTCATCTCCACCCCTCTCTGCCTCCACGGCACCCGTGCCTACCTTGGCATCCAGGATGCTCGTCTCCACCCGGGCCACCCCCTGGTTCTCCCTGAACAGCTGGATCTTGCTGACCTTGCTGAACTCTGACAGCACCGTGGTGAGGTTGGTCTTCAGGTCGATGACGTGGCTGATGCCGTGCCGGGGTCCCACCAGCAGGGTGGTGGCTGGCTGCTTCTCATCCTGGTGGCACAGGCACATGGAGAGAGAGAGAGACAGGCAGGCGTGAACAAACACAGCCCGGGGGGGCACAGCCTGCACCTGGCTCTGCCCATGGAGCCAAGCCTCAGTGCTGGCAGCTTGCTCAGGTCCAGGATGGCTTTTGTAGAGCAGTAGGTAAGGCTGGTGCCACCAGCCTGCCTCCCTGAGCCCCTCTGCAGAGCTGGGAGTGGTGTGCAGGATGCCAAGGTTGTTTAAAAGTAAAGCTCTGGACTGACTGTCCACATGAAATATTCAGGCTCACTGGTGTCACTACACTGAAGTAAGTGTGTTACAAATCTGTCTGATCCGACACTGCCTCCGAGAGAAGGAAGCAAAGGAGGGAGAGAATGTATTTCAGAAAAGAAGGAAGACCAAAGCCTTGACTGCAGATTGGGATGTTTCTTGCTCTGGTCTAAAAGGATGCTTCAAGCTGGGCATGGAGGGGAAGAGGAGCTGGGCAGACCATTGCAGAAGATAATAAGGGAATACTTTTTACAACTTCAACCCAGTTCAACACACAGGCTGGCTCAGAGGCATTGCTTTGCTGCCAGAGATAAAAAAAAATGCTGTCTACTCAGGCAGTGTCAGGAGCAGGCTCTGACTGCTCTGCCACAGCACCAACCAGACACCACGAGGTTGTGCCTGCACTGATTTCCTGCAGGCAGCCCTTTGAGCTGTGGGCTGAGGGGCAGAGCAGACCAAAGGCTGCCAGAGATGGAACCTGGTAGGCAAAGCAGGGGAAGCCAGGGAAGTGCTGAGATCATGGGTGGGGGTAAAGGGAAGGATGGCAGAGAGGTGACACCTACGTGGGCTCCTCTGGGTGGGGGTGGAGTGAGAGGGATGAAGGGGTGAGCCAGGCAGTGGGGAGCCTTTGTGGGTCCTGTTTGGGCTGGTGGCTTTCCTCCTGCTGAGGTGGTTTGGGTGAGCAGTGGAGATGAAGCACCACTGTGGCAGTGATCAGGCTGGAGCACCTGTGACAGAGGCAGCCAGCCCAGCCAGGGCTGTGTGGGCAAGCAGGGAACACAGTGGCCTTTGCCAGGAGCTGCCCTCCTCCAGGATGGATGGCAGGATGTGCCAGGGCACGATTGAGCTACAAACACACGCCTGAAACTTCTCCAGCTTCACCGAGCAGGTCATCTCACCGCCACACAGGCTGGCAAGAACAGAGCAGACCCCGACCCTGCAGATCCACCCTGCTGACAGCAGAGGCTCCGAGGCTCTTCTGGGTGGGCTTGGAGCTCAGCAGGGCAGAGCGAGAGACTGAGAGAAGTGATTTCTGTGGGAGCCACATGTCCCCTGGTCCCCCCCAGCACACCCTGAGGAGCAGGCACCTCCCAGCCCAGCCTGAATTACCGTACCAGTCCCACTGTGTTGAAGAGAACCCCAGCGAAGGTGGGCAGCTCGTTCAGGATCCTCAGGTACTGCAGCTTTGCCTGGGCTGTGGAGACCTGACAACACATCACAGGGGTGAGCACAGGGGGAAGAGATGCAGGAGGCTGGGGCAGACTTGGGGGCTCTCAGGTAGGGGTGCACAGCAAGTGGCCAAGGCAGCTCCAGGCACGGGCTGTGCTGGCAGCGAGTCTGAGTGGTGGGTGAGGAGGGTCTCCACTCCCCTGCCGTCCTGGGCAGCTGTTGGGAGGTAACTCATAGCAGAGGCACAGCCTGGAAGGAGCCCCAGTGCTTGCTGTGTAACCCCCTGAGATGTACAACCCTCCCTCCCTCCCTGGGGGGCTGTGCAGGCTGCAGGGACCAAGGTGATGGCTCAGCTGCCACCTCCAGGGCTTTCCAAGCCCAGCAGCAGAGATAACAATGAGCTGATGTGTGCCACTTCAGCCAAGCTCCAGCTGATCCCACCCCTGATCCTTGCTGCACTCCCTGCAATCCACATCAGCTCTTGAAAGTGGATGCAGGAGAGAGAGAGTCTACCTGGCTGTCTGGGATTTATCTCCCATCCCAGGGGATTTAATAACAAGAGTCCTGGAGAAGCTGGGGACAACGGGCTGGGGTGGAGGGCAGGCTGCCACCCCACCAGCCCTGAACAGGGGCTGCGTGGGCTGGGCTCACCTTGGTGCCGCCAGGCTGGTGCTGGTGGGCTTTGAGCTGCTGCGAGAGGGATTTCCGGAGGCTCTTCTCTTTGATGAGCTGCAGGAGCGAGGGGGGCAGGAAGGGCTCCAGGCCCCACTCCTTCCTGTGAGGAGGGAAGCCTGCATGAGCTGCCAGGTCAGAGACTCTGCCGTCAAGCAGAGAGGGACAGAAAACTGTCCCAGAGCATCCTCTTGCCGTCAGAGGGAGCTGGAGCCACACCAGCACTTCCTTGGTGCCACAGCATGAGCAGCAGCAGCCCCCAGCTCGGGTCCCCAAGGGGATGGGACCCCAGGCTGGTGACACAGCTACAGCATCAGGCTGGGGAACAGCAGTGCCATGCTACGCAGCAGACCCCAGCTCCCACTCACCTTCAAGTAAGCTTAGGGGATGCAGGGCAAATTCCCAAACCTCATTTGGGGTCCTCTCAGGGTGACCTTCCTCCCTGTGCTGACTGGGCAAGGCCAGCCTGCACAGATGGGCTGGGTATGGGTTTAGGTCCCCCAGGAGCCACAGGAGGGCTGAGCCAGTGCTGCACAGCTTGGTGACAGGCTGAGATTACACAGCCACAGAGCCTCCTCCTTGCCTTGAATGCAGGCGGAAAATCAGCCCGGGTTCCCATGGAAATGATCCTGGGCTCACAGCAAATGTCCCCAGCCCTGGCTGCTGCATGCAGGTGGACGTTGGTGTGAGGGGGTCTCCCACAGCCCCATGGGGGGACCAGGGGCTGCCTGTCACTGCTGCCAAGCCCCTGAGCCACCGCCCAGCTAGGGGGGGCTCTCAGAGCATCTCATGCTCCACACCCCAAAACATTGCTGTGACATGGGGACACAGGGAAGGGGCAACAAAGGAGGGCTGTGTGGAAGCCTGGGCACAGGGAGGAGGACTCACTCCACATTCTTGAGGGAGACCTTCTGGCTGGGGCGGGTGGCTGAGACAGTGATGTAGATGTGGAGGGCAGCCAGCCCCAGCAGCATCTCTGGCTTGGGGTCTGTGCCGAAGCGCTCTCTGATCACATCGTTGCGGCTCTGCGGGAGGGAGGGAGGGAGGGAGGGAGAAGAGGTGTCCTCAGACAGCCACAGGACAGGGGCACTGCCACCTGAGGGGTGCCACCACAGGGCCCAGCCTTGGCAGACGTGGGCCACGGGCAGCAGCAGCTCCCAGTCCCTACCTGGATGTACAGGTACTCGAAAGCTGCAGGGTCCCGGCGCAGCAGCTCCACTGGGTCCTTGGGGAAGAAGCTCACACGGAAGAGGCATCTCATGCCGTGGTAGTGTGTTCTTTGCACAACCTGTGGCAGGAGCAGAGGGGAGCAGTGAGCCCAGGAACCATTGGCTGCAGGGCACGAGATGCCCTCTCCTCTCTTCTGGCATGGTATTTGATTTCTCTCCTCCATGCACCACTTTTCATCCCAGCAACATCCCAGCCTTCCTTGGTGTGACGGCTTTGCCTGGTGCTGTAGGGTTTATGCCACTCAGGCTGATGTTTGCTCCATGATCCCCATTTTATCCCTGGTTCTGTGCAGCGCCAGCTTATGGGCTCTCCCAGCCAAGGATGCTCATGAGTGCTGCCAGCAGCTGCCCAGGCTGGAGCACAGAGCAGCTCCATGGTGCTGTCAGGGTGGGATGGATAAAACCCTGACTGTCTCCCTCTTTGGCCACCCTTTTCACCCGTGAGCCTGCAGGACCATGCCAAAGGAGAGGAGAGGCTGTGCCACCCCCACAGCACAATCCCAGCCAAGCCCCACGCTGGGGGAAGAGGAGGGTCTCTGTGCCCAGCCCCTCACCTCGGCCATCCCAACACCCTCCCACACCCAGCAGCTTACGTGGGCCAGCGGCTGCTTGTCCTGGAGCAGCAGGAAGCGGTGGCTCTGCTCCGGGCTGGAATACTCCAGGACCAGGGCAAAGTGCTCGATGTGTCTCAGCGACAGGCGGTCCTGCAATGTCACCATCACGTCCTGCAAATGCCACGGACAGGCTTGGGTGCGAGGCACTGGCTGCTTCCCGAGGGGGAGCTGGGACCTCACTGAGAGCCCATTCATCCCTGGCAAGCGAGGCCGTGCCAGGATGAGGCTGAGAGGGTCCACAGGATGGTCCCCAGTGACCTTGCAGCGGGAGGTGACCCGCAGCCAGAGCCCCAGCAGCTGGGGTAGCACCGTGGTGCTGCTGAGGGAGCTGGGCCCTGGCAGGGGCGCTCGCAGGAGCAGCCACCCTGGCTGGAGGGCAGGCTCACAGCACGGAGAGAAGTCAGGAGAGGCAGAGAGCCAGCAACCCCCCATCCCTGCCAGCTGCAAAGCGTGCTGCCTGGGGAGGCAGACGGGCCATCCATCACGCCAGAGCAGCTCGCAGCCAGCCCAGCCTGCTGCGGTGTTCATGCACGGGAAGCAGGAGAGGAAAAATGGACTGGGCAGGTGGCAGGAGAGGAGTGTCACGGTGCCATGGGGGGAGCAGAGGGGCTCACCTTCACAGTGGTTCGGCCATCGAATGTGAAGGATTTGATCTGCCCGTTCTCCAGGAAAACCTTCAGCACGTTGGGAATGAGGAGGAGAGCTTCTTTCTTCAACATGTCCTGGCATGTGGGGCCAGCAAAGGGGGAGGCAGGAGGGTGGGGGGCACGGAGAGACAGAGGTAGGGTGGTGAGAGAGAGAGTGTCAGTGATGGAGTGCTCGTGGCATCCTCTGCTGCTCTGGGCTTTTGTGCTAAGAGGCACATTTCCCCTGAAAACCCAGCATTCTGTTGAGCCAACAAGCACAGAGCTGAGGCAGTTCAGAGCTGCCTGACAGATTCACCTCCTTAGCTCCCAGCAGCTGCAGTGGGAACAGAGCACCTTGCTCTGTCCAGCACATCCCAGTGCCCGTGCCTGGCAGCCTGTCCCGCTCCCCAGCTGGTGTCCCAGAGCTATGGCTGGGGTGGCTCAAAGCTGATCCCCCTTTCCTGACCCTCACCCCAAGCCTATACCCCTCAACCCTGCACATCCCCTCTGCAGGAACAACAGGCTGATTTTATTTGGTGAGAAGCATTTCAATCAGATAATTACCTAATTGATTTTGCTTAAAAATAGAACGTGCTAGAAGCGCTTTACAGGTTTTTTTTTTTTTCAGTTTTGTTTTGTTGTTAATAAAACCTTTCTGCAATTAAGAGATAGAAGCACTGGGCTGGAACTCTTCAGCTTCCACAGCCATTCAGCAGTGCCTTGGTCACCCTGCCTCACATCCAGGCACTCCAAAGTTTTTGGGATCAGGCTGGAAGCCACAGATCTTCCTTAGGGCAGGCACTGGCACTGCCTGGATGCCTACCCCAGGTGCTCAGGGGGACTCAGTTGAGACCAGGTTTCTAAGGCCAGTTTTTGCCTTCAGAGGGTCAGGGGACGACCAGAGAAAGTCCCCCCAGCAGTGACCCAACACATTGAGTGTGCCCAAGGGGGCATCTGTCCTGTGGGGCTCCCCAGGCCACATGGCTGCTCTCACCTGCAGAGCCCAAATCAGGGAACAGCAGCCCTGTGGCCCCCAACCACCCCACCCCCCGTGGCCCTGGGGACACCTCAGGGGGGTGAGCCACAGAGGAAGGCAGGGCAGGACTTACTGGGTCTGTCTCGCCGACTGTCACCTGCTCTGAAAATCGGACTTTGGCTGGGTTGGACCTTAGCTTCGCCTTCTTGGCTGCGCTGATGAAAGCAGATTTGGGAGACTGGAAAGAGAGCACTGGGTAAATCACCTGCCTGCCCTCGGAGCCATGGTGTGGGGAAAGGCAGACACAGGGCCCGGAGGAAACCCCTCCGGAGCCAGCGTGATGATGGGGAGTGGGCAGCAAACCACGAAATGGGGAGGGTGGAAAGCAAATCCCCTTGGCTGTGGTTACACAGCGCTGCAGGCAGGGCCAGAACGATGAGCAGCAGCCCCTGAAGTCACTCCAGCAGCATCAGTGTGGCAGGGAGGCTGCACCCAGTGAGCACCTCTGCCTGGCACCCCTCGTGCAGGCTGAGCTCCAGCAGATGTCAGCCAGGTCTTGCTTGGAGGCACTGGCACCAGTCAGATGAGAAATGAACCCCTTGGATGTGGGTTTGCAGCCCCAGGGAGATGGCAGGAGCCCGGGCACCCCTGCAGGATGTTCTGGTGGCAGTGCCTGCACACACTCCAGCACGAGACAGTCGTGCCACAGAGCTGTGTGTGTCTGATGGTGCCAGCACCAGCTGAGCTGCCTGTCCGGGCTGGCGGCCATCCCAGGCCAGGAGGAAAAAAGCTTTTTTGGAGTGTGGCACACGCCCTTGCTCCTGACCCAGCAGTGCTGGGTGGGGGCATCTCCCTCCTGGAGAGGAGGGGAGCACAGGGCGCTCTCACACTTTTCTCCTTTCCCAACATCAAAGACTCGGTGAAGCACAAACGCTGCCTCTGGCGTGACAGCTCGGTCTGGGTCTGCCCCAGTGCCCCGGTGGCCGAGCCCCAGCGCACCGTCACTGCTGGTGCCAGCAGCGGCTCCAGCCCTCCTGCAGCCTGGCCCTCCCAGCTCCCCAGGGACTCCCGAGCCAGCAGCGACCCCTCCCTGCCACCTCTGGCACGATGGGTTACTCCACCAGACACACGGCATGTCCCCAGCAAACCGTATGGGTTTGGGAATATATTTCCTCCCTCCCTCCTGGTGACAAGGACGGGGAGATGGCTGCACGCCCACTGACCCCAAGGGGCCCTGGCAGCTCTCAGACCCGACAGCTGGGAAGAGCCTTGGGGTGGTGGGTCATAGGTCCAACCAACCCTTTGAGCTGCCTGAGTGGTCTCCCAGGGTCTCCAGGGACCCCGCCTCAGTCTCCAAAAGGGCTTTTCACCCCTGTCCTGGCTCCCCTGGAGCTGGCCATAGCCCTGCCAGTCTCACCTGGTGGGTGTGCAGGACCGTGAGGATGATGAAGTCCTTGGCCTTCCTGTGACAGAAAGGAGAGATGAAGGTGGATGGGACCTTATGGCGATGGACCTCAACATGTGCAACTGGGCACTGACAGCACATCCCACCCTTCCCTGTGGTGGCTGGGACCTTTGTGGGCTCCTTGGGGTGCTTGACAACGTGGCTGTGGATGCTTTCCCACTTCTTGGCCAGCTGGGAACGGCTATGGCACTTGCTCCAAGGCACTCCCCCTGCTCAGGCTGAGAATTCCCCACCCCAGCAGTGACCACTGGTGACGTGGGTGTGCACTGACACCCCAAGGCTTCGGTACGGGCACAGCAGCCTGGCATGAGCCCCTCCCCAGAGGCGATGAGGGACAAGTGTTGTCCTCACCTGACAAGCTCGATGAATCTCTCTCTGGGGGCTTCACTCACATCCTCATCGTTGATGGCCAAGATCTGGTCTCCTGGCAGGAGTTTATCCTCAGAGGGGCCGCCTGCCAGGAGAGAGGGTCAGGGCCAACCCAGGCATCCCGGAGCTGCGGGGTGGAGGGGAAGCAGGAGGGTCCCAAGCATCCCCAAAGCATTTGCCCACGTATGTGGCTGTGGAGGACACCCTGCAGGCCCACCAGAGGGGACAGGAGAGGACAGGAGCCCAGGGAGGGGTCCCACCAGGGGGAAGTGCCGCTGTGTTTCCTGGCACGCTGCAGCTGTGTCCAGGACCACCCCCACACCCTACCTGCTGCCACCGACCGCACCA
Source organism: Promerops cafer (assembly GCA_013398275.1). Lineage (NCBI taxonomy): Eukaryota > Metazoa > Chordata > Aves > Passeriformes > Nectariniidae > Promerops > Promerops cafer. The sequence goes on from VZSE01006648.1 coordinate 37,017, forward strand.
CCACTGGCCTCTCGCTGCCGGCCACAAAGCCGAATCCGTAGAGGGGGTGGCGCTGGACCGTCACCTGTCGGAGCGTGTCCGAAGGCAGCTGCCCACATTCCATATCATCGCCACCGCGCTCCTCCGGCATCACATGGCTGCGCTGCAAGCACAGGGACAGGCTGTAGCGCGCCCCACCTCGCAGCCCTGCCCACCACAGCGAGCCCTCCGGGGCCCGCAGGGCAGCCCCGCTCCCCCTGCGGCGCCCCAGCACTCCCAGCCCCGTCCTCCCGTGCGGGGCAGTGCTGCTCAGTGCCCGTCCCTGCCACAGCAGCAGCGGCTCGGGCAGGGGACACTCATGGAGATGCCACTCAAGGGTGAATCGCACCTCACTGTCCCACCCCAGCCCCAGCACTGCACCTCACTGGATCTGTGTGGGTAAACTACGGGTGGTGTGGCTCTGGCCATTCCCGGAGGCTCAGGGGAGACGGCGGCCCTGGCACAGCCAGAGAGCTCTCTCTGCCATTCTGCAGAGCTTTAAGAGCCAACTCCAGGGCTGGCTTATTCACGCTGCGTAACACAGCTCAAGAGTATCAGAGATAAGTGAAAACAAGTTTAGCCAGTCTAAAAACCAGGATTAAGGCAGGCTCAGCTGTGCTACTACAACCAAATCTCCACCATCAGCCCAGGGACTCCTTGGAGCGGAGACAACCAGAAGATGGGAAGATCCTGCCCAGGGCAAGGTCATGTCACAGCTGCCCTTGGCATCCCGGAGCAATGCCAGCCATGGCTCCAGGCTGTGAGCCTGCTATGGGGGAGCAATCCCAGCACCACGGGATGGCCACGGAGCACAGCACAGATGGCAACACGCACAGCCCAGCCAGAAAAACAAAGTGGTGAACGTGCTGTTGTTTCTGTGCCACTCATTGCTTGTTCCTGTCCAGACTATTTAGTCTATTTAAAAGAGGTCCTTCTCGGCCTTTTGACAACACACCAATTGTCCCATCTCTTATCAGTTTAGGATTTGATGCATCATCCATCTAATGCTATCTGTCTGCATTTCTGACACCCCCACCAGCTCCCAGCGCTGCGTTTGGCACCTGCTGCAGAGCCACGAGGGACAGCACGCGGGGCTGGAGGGGACAGGAGCTCCTGGCAGCTCCACACCAGCACACAGAGCTTGGGGCTTGAGGACATCACTGCCAGCAAAGACAGCCCTGGGCCGAGCCTGATCCCCAGGTAACCACCCAAAATCCTCTAAGGGAGGATGCCATGTCTGCCATGGGAGCCAGGAGAGCTCTGAGCACCAGGTGAGTCTGCCCAGGGCCAGGGATACAGCGCTGGCCACGGGTGAGTGGCACTCTGCGGTGATGGGATGTCACCACAGCCAGGTGACATTCCCAGCGCCCAGCTGGTTGGGTGCTCGTGGCTTTCCCCTCCCGCATGCAGCGGCACACGGCTGGAGAAGGAAACAGTGAGGCCTGGGGAAGGGAACTGGTGAGGAGCAGCAGGGTCCGGGCACCCCCCTGAGCACGGGAAGTGCCGCACCCATGAGCGCTCCCAGCAGCAGCAGAGCCAGCTCCAGCAGCAGCAGAGAGCAGCTGCAGGGAGCTACAGGCGAGAGCATCTCCCCAGCGACTGTCTCTGCGCCGCCTCATTAGCTGCTCTGCTACTCCCATGAGCATTTAAAAGAACAACAGTAACAACCACAACAAAAAGAATCACGCGATTCAACCAATTTTCTCAAACAAACGTTATCCAAGGCCATTATGTGCAGCTGAAAAGGCGACTGAATGCAGCACTGCGTCTCCACACGCCTGGCGTGGCCGGGGGAATGCCAGAGACGGAGCTGGCTGCCACAAACAAGACAGCAGTCACCGAGCTGCTGCCATCCCAGGGGACACTCCTCCTTGCATCCCACCCCTGCTGCCCACAGCAATTCCATTCCCCCCCGACACAAGCCCCCGCAGCAGATGAACACGAGGATGAGCAGCGGGGCTCGAAGCACCGGGATGCCTCTGAGATGTGGCTGGGCTCAGTGCGGTGGCTCCGGGGAAACAGAGGCAGGGTTTTGCTCACCAAGTCACAGCAAAGGGGATGGCGAGTCCCAGACCAGAGCTGCCCAGTTGTGTCCCCAGATCTGTCCTTCTGTGTGCAGTCGGGGCGTCGGTGTCACCCCCACGCCTCCCCAGGGAGCCCGCGGCTGAGCCACAGCCGGTGACCGCCCAGGGACCAGGGACGGCAGCGTCTCCCGCAGCCGAAATTACCATCACAATTGGTTAGCCGGGAAATCTTTGCAGATTTAACAGACAAAAGGAGAAGAAAGCACACCTCACTTCAGCCACAACCAGCCTGCCATCCAGCGTCAAAGGGAAGAGGGGAATAAAGAGATGGATACTGACAATAAAAACTCCTTTACCGGCCTCTTAAGCTGCTCCTCTCCTGATAAGACTTGGACGCTGCAGAAGCATTACCAGGAAATTAAATAAAAGAGGACGAGCATCCTCCTAAGCAGGACTTATCCACTCCTGGAGAAGCAGTAATGTGCTCAGCAGCAGGTACAACATGCCTTCCCCAGGCTGTGGCTCTGTCCTTCCTGCGGCAGCTCTCCCATGCCGGGCTTGGGGATTAACGTGTGCTCACCCTGGACCAGAGCGAGGTCAGAGAAAACCAGCAGCAGCAGTGGGTAAGGTAGCTCTCTCCCTAACACTGGTAATTGGCTGCACCCCAGGAGCTGTCACTTCCCTGGAGCCTGGGATTTTTTGTGTTTCTTCTTTTAATTTCTGGGCAGAGATCTGCGCTGGGCTGCAAAGCTCACGGCCTCACTCTTGCAGCAGGGAGCTGAGGATATGAAACAGTCCCTGGAGCTCAGCAGCTCTGGTGCCACCAGCAGCTCTGGTGACACCAGCAGCACCCAAACCCAGCCTCACCCTGTGGCCACGCTGCTGGGGCACAGCCGCCACCACCTTGGTGGGCAGGGACCAGCACTGACCCCATCCCACCGCAGGGAGCGGGTGGCTGTTTATGTCCATGTCCCACCCTGCCTGTGTCCGTACCTGCCTCTGCCCACCCTTAGCCCAAGAGCCTGCTCTGCATCCCCTCGTGCCCTTGGCGACCACCACGGCACACTGCCACCGAGGCAGAGTCATTGGAAAACAGCTCAGCACAAAGTAAAAGGACTTAGCAGGAGAAACCTCTCTGTGCCCAGCAGCAGCAGGAGCCCACCACAGACGTAGCCCTGTGGGAGCACCTGGCTCTTCACAGCGTCTCAACTGACGTGGCACGAAGATACCCCACTCCTGAGGCTGGGACACTCATCTGCTGTGCTCAGAGCTGACACTGATCTGGTCACACTCTGCCACCCAAGGTAAGAGAGACATCAGCTCGATCCAGTCACTGCCCATCATGGTACACCCACCACCAAGGATGTGCCTTCAGCTTCCCGAGCACCTTCAGACCTCCCTGCCATGGAACAGGGCTGAACATGGAGCCCTCATCCCCCCCACACAGATAAAGGCAGAACAGGACTTACTCCAAAAGCTGACGCATACATTTTTAATTTCCTACTGCAATAAATCTCTGCTCCCTCTGAGGACTGATTTTCTGCCTTTGCTCTTAATGCTGACTGGCCATCTGGCACTAAAACAAACCAGTATCACCTGCCTGGGAGGAGTGATGATCTCCATCTACCCAGGACACTCACACCATTGCCAACTGCCTTTAAACAAGTGGCACCAGGTGAAAACACTTTGTGCAGGTGAAGAAGGGCTCCCAGCTCAGCTTCAGGATGGGGAGTGGGTATGGGGAGGTCTTGCCCTTTCTGCAGAGGGGCAGTTTGTAGGGGTGGGTGCCAGCTCTCCTCCCCTTCCTCTGCTGCCGTGAACAACCCAAGAACAAACAGAGCCTGTGGAGTCCTGCCTCTCCCACTGCAAAACCATGCCTGGCTCCTCCATCTGCTGGGCTGCAGTTGGTGAGCGGCCTGTGAGGCATGTGGGATCCTGGGCACGTGTGGCAGCGGCAGGAAGCGCCGGGGAACGGGCCAAGAAGTGTTTTTATGGGGAACATATGGCAGCTCCAGCCTCACACCCTGGTCTCCATCTCAGATGGAGCCGTGGGGCTGCCAGGGCACGTGGGGACCAACAGCGGGGACAGAGGCAGAGCAGGCAGAGCTGGCTGGCACGGGATCCACTGCGACATGCAGCTCTGCTCCATCAGCCCTGCATCTGCCCAGGAGGCATCTGGGCACCTTGGAAGATGCTATTTGGCCCACATTTAGGTGTCAGACACCCCCAGCACGGGCAAACAGATGCTCTCCTTCCAGAGCACTGAGGAGCTGCTCGGTCACACAGAGCCTGACAGCCTGGTAACGCTGCCCCTGCTCTGGCAGCGCTTCACAGCTGACTGAAGCAAGGAGAGCTGGACTGAGGGGTGCCAGCCTGGCTGAGACCAACACTAAGGGCAGCAGAATAACCCTGGCCTTCATGGGAGAAGTCCTTCATGGACCCAGCCTGGAGAATGCAGCCTGCTTATGGCTCTGCCATTCAGCCCACGACTTGACCCCCTGTGCTCCAGCCTGGATTTGCTGTCAGTATTGGGAAGCAGTTTAAGATCAGCAGAGCTCCTCAAAGGGGTTAGCTCTGCCTCTGGCTCTGTCCTGAGCTGGCAGGCGAGCCAGGTATGCTGCTGGTACAAAGGTGGGGTGCCAGATGGCACCCGTTTGAGGGCACAAATACCCCTGGCTTTCAGAGCAGGGACAAGCAGACAGTGAGCAGTGTCCAGCAGAGCTGCTGGAGAAGCTCATGAGCAGCCAAAGGCAGCTGTAAATAACGAAGCAGCAGCCGCAGCCTGGCTCTGGGCAGCAGCTGCAGCCTTCTGCTGCTCAGCCTGCAGCTTTTTAAATGGTCCTGGCATCTCACCTAGAGATAAACACAGGCAGAGGGGCCGGGCAGGTTGGGGGCCAGTTGGAAATCCTAGGACCTGTTATATCCTGGGTGTGGCAGACATGGACTTCTTGCCCCCTGGCAAGGAGCGGAGCCAGCTCAACAAGGTGCTGGGGGCAAGAGGGGCCCAAAAATTCTCAGAGTAACGATGCAAATGACAAAAAATAGAGTATAAGCATGGCTAGCAAAGACCCTGTGTGTCACCACAACCTCCAGCCACGCTCAGGTCACCAGAAAAAACAGCTTCTGCAGAGGGAGAGGCTGTCCTGAAACAAGCCCTGGGAGACAGGGCCAGATGCACCACTGAGAATCTGAAGCTCAGCCTGTACTGCACTTTCCACAGGCAAACGCACACAGACATTGCCCTCCCCAGCTAAGACCTGGGATCTCCAGGCTAGAAAGGAGAGGGACCATGATGGTCCCTGAAAGCAGCCTGACACTGGGCAGGGAGCTGGCACTGCATGAGAACTGGAAGGCACCAGTGGAAAGAGGTTTGACACATGGAAAAGGCAGCACTTTGCCACACAGAAACCAATTAATCCCAGGAGCTCCCTGCCACAGGATGCTGGGGAGGCTGGAAATTCTACTGGGTTTGAAAAATGATTTCCAGCTACTAAAGCCAGAGGCGTCCAGAGTTTCCATGCTGTAGCTTGCCAGGTCCTGGGAGAATTTACAGCAAGAGTTGTCTGGTCAATGTGCAGCAGGAGAGAGGGCCTGAGCCCACCTCGCTGGCACAGTGCGTGTGCATGGGCTGCCCGAGGTGCATGTGAGTGTGGCAGAGGTGGGACTGCAGCTGCACGTGCCCGAGTGTGCCACTGGATGCCTTCAGGAGGCCCTCGGCTTCCAGGGCAAGCACTCAGCACCTGCAGGAGTGAAGGGTGCTGAGTGTGAGACGATGACAACATCCAGATTGTTCACTCACACAGCCTGGCCGTTCCTGCACAAATTTGGGACAGGCTGGGGTGCTGTGGAACCTGTCTAAATGCCCTCCAAAGACAGTGGGTTCCCTCATTTGTGCAAGTTCCCACCACATTACAAACACCATTCTCCTCCAAATTGTTTTATGCTATTACAAACACCATCCTCCTCCACCAAATTGTTTGAACCAGGGGCTCCCACTCAGGTAAAAAACTTTTCCTCCAATCTTCCCTGTAATTTTTTGGCTGTTTAAGGGATTTTTGCTCTCCCCAGCTGGAGAAGAGGATCAAAGCAAAGTCCTTTAGCAATAGGGTCAGGCCCAGAAGGCTCGTGCTCCTGACTCACCCAGCAGTAGGTAGAGGACCACAGGGCTGCTGGCAAAACTGAGCACAGCTGGAGAGCCTGGGCTGGGGAAGAGGGGCTTGAGACAGGCAGGGCTTCCCTTGCAGGGCTCTAACAAATCTGCCTGCAGTGAGAGAGGGGTGTGAAGAGGAAAGCCTGTCTCCTTTCTAGTGCATTGAGAACATGCCCTGAGCGCGGGCTGCAAAGCCACACCATGGGACAGTTTTTTTTAGGGTATCTTTCTTTACATTTGGGGATGCCCAAGCAGCTGGGCACTAATCTAGGGCCTGGCAGAAACTGGTTTCCAGCCCCTCCTCTGCCACCATCTGCTGTGGTGACCACGGGCATGTTACCTTGGTCCTCTCCTCCGTGGTGCTCCACTGGTGCCAGCAGGCAGGAGCCCCCCCTTGCCCAGCTGGGCAAGACTCAGAGGGATTTTTGTCTTTGTGAGGACTACAGAAATACAATAAACAGACAGGCAACACCGAGATAAAATGAGATGAACACATAAGAGGATTAATCAGAGATAAGGAGCAATAGAATAAAATTTGCAGCATTTTTCTCCATTATTTGTGTGATGCTCAGCTGCGTGATGGGAGCTTGGAGTGACACCAGTTCCCCACCACAGCCTGGCCACTCTCTGCCTGTCCATTACTGCTGCAGTTTTAACTCAGGAGACCTCTGTGTTTTATTAACTTTGCTTTCTGGCGGTACTGGAGGCAAACACCCTTGGCCCCGTGGGGAGGAGGGGGGATTACACCAGCCCCAGGTGCTCCTGCACCTCTCATGCTGGCACGGGCAGCGTGAACCCAAACTGAGCCTTTCCTGCAAGAGTCCCCAAGTGCAGCCAGCGTGTCCCCAGAGCCTCGTGTCCCTCAGGGCCAGGGTCTGGCTGCTGCAGGGCACAGCAGCTCCTCTCCAGCAGCAGGAGAATGGCTGCCCCCACCCCTGCGTGGGCACCAGGCACCCGAGTCCCACCTTGCTCCAGCAGATTTGCAGGAGGAGAAATTTATCGCTGCATATAAAGTTCAGGGGGGAGTTAAATAAGGCGGGAGATTTACACATCCTTTACATTCCATTAGCGAACAGGCACAGCCTGCATCCCCTCCCAGGCACCAGTGAGGAAGATTCAGGGAGGCTGTCAGCCCTCCTCTCCCACAGCTGGCAGAGAGGCTTGAAAATCCAATCAAGCACTTTCCTCTGGGCCTTCAGGAATCCCTGTGGACTTTCACTGTGGATTTACAGTGAGCAATTTCCTCAGCGGATGACTTGGACTCCTATCTCCACCCAGCACAGCGCAGAGCCGGGCACGGGAGGGACCTGGGGGAAGGAATGCCAGAGGAGGCAGGACAGCAGGAGAGATAACGCCATCCCCAGCCCAGACGGCTGCGTGACAGCCCCTGGGTGCAGAGGGAGCCTGAGCTGGACTCAAAGCTCACCCAGCAGCTCCAGCAACCCACAGCCCTGCCCTGCCAGCCCACCCAGGATGAGAGCTCGCCTTGACGCAGAGGTGGCAAACACTGGAGCACTTCTGGCAGTACAACACTGGTGAGATGGTCCCCCAAGCTGTGACAGAGCTGGCCCACAGGCTCGCCTGTGTGGCAGCAGGCACTGTCCCAACAAGCCCCTGGTACTGTCACCAGCCTTGACAAGATCTACACAGGCACCTGCATATGGGAGGTGACAAACAGCCCCACAGAGTCCCCCTCCACCCCTGCCTTTTCTGGAATCCCTTTTGGTGCTCCGGGGCTTAGTAAAGCTCTTGAGCTGATGCAAGATAAAGGCAAAAACATTAAAAAGAGAAAATGCACAGGAGCAGAGGAGCCTTTGCGTGTGACGCTTGCAGCCTGGGGCTCCTGGCCTTTCTAGCAGAGAGGCTTACTTTATACCTCTTTATAATCCCTTCATCATCAGCTCCCAGCTCTGCTGCCTGTGCCAGGGTGCCCCTGGGGGTGCAGGGCGAGGAGGGGACTCTGCAGACGGCAGAGTCCGTGCGTGCTCATGAGTGCAGTGCATTTCCCAGGTGTATATATATTTAGAGGCACACCTGCCCACGTGGACTCTGTTTTCAACACGTGGGTGTACAAACGCTGCACTGAAGAAGCAGCAGCAGCCTTGGAAGGCAGCACACTGTTTGTGTACAGCCCTGCGACTCCTCACAGGGCACCACAAGGTGCTCACCTGGGGAAATGCTGCAGGAGCAGAACCACAGAATGGCCTGGGTTGGAAGGGACCTCAAAGCTCATCCAGTTCCAACGCCCTGCCATGGGCAGCAGCACCTTCCACCAGACCAGGCTGCTCAGAGCTCCATCCAACCTGGCCTTGAACACCTCCACGGATGGGGCAGCCCGTGCCAGGGCCTCTCCACCCTCACAGGGAAGAATTATTTCCTAGTATCTAATCCAAATCTACTCTCAGTTTGAAAGAGAGGTGGGGACACAGAGCTGCTCCTGGCACAGCACGCTCTGACTTGCATGGCCCAAGGTCCCCGTGGGATGCATGCACACATGGTCCTCCACAGGACACAAGCACCCGGGACCCTCTGGGATGCAGGCACACACTGTCCCCAGGGGAAAGCCCAAGGGACAGCTCCATGCTGGTCCCCCACTGGCACACAGTTCCCCTACTCTGCAGAGCTCCCAGGCAGCACCCGAGCTCCCACTCACCCTGGCTGTGGCAGAAGAGCCAGCACAGCCCTCTGGTCCCTGTGGTACCAGATGGGACCAGAGCAGCAGCAAGAGCAAGGTGCTCATTCCCCACGTGCTGTGGGTGCCCACGGCTTTGCTTTGCCCACACCCCTGCTCTGTGGGGCTGCAGCACTGCGCTCACCACGGCGCTTCGAGAGCGCCCGTAAAGACGAGAAACGCCCCAACAGGTTTCTAAACAAGGCCGAATAATTTATAAATATTGGTGTCATAAGTTTGCCAGCTCAGGCTGGTGCTGGTAGCAGAGTGACCACTGGCCAGGTCCTGCGTGCACTCCCAGGAGATGCTGCTGAAGGCACAGCAGCGCTGGCGAGCGCTGCACACCGCGCGTCATCGCGGCAGACCTCAGCGCTCCTGCTGCATAGGGATCTGATGATTTTCTGAGTTCCTGCTGTAGTAATGAGCTTAATCAGCCCATGCAAATCAGTTTCCATTTGAAACCAGCCTTATCTAATGGAACCCACTCAGTATTTGCCTCCTGGAGTTTTCACACAGATCGATCTTCCCCATTTCAGGTGTGAAAGGCAACTGGGGCAGGGAATGGTTTCGCCTTTCCCAGCACTGGACTGCAGCTTGGAGCTCAATGGCAATTTCTCAGCTTCATTTCTCACATTCTCATTGTTTCCAGAAACAAAGGGAATTAGGCTCTGAAAACCCCTCTCCTCTGGCAGTGCATTATGTCCTTAGATCACTGCAGCCATTCAGAGGAACATTTGGATAACTGAATTTACACAATTTAGCCCTCGGTGTCAGCGGGTTCAGCAGGAGAGCCCCTCCACCACAGCCTATTTTGAATAAGCAAATCAACCACGCACAGGGAGATTCATTTTGTAAAGTGCAAGCGGAAAAAGCAATGCCAGTTCCCATCCATTCCTGGCTGACATTTTATTTAACAGGTTATTCATTTGCCCCAGCGTCCTCAGCAGCAGCAGCAACCACTTCTGCAACCTCCCATAACTCACTGCCAGCTCCTTTCCCAGGTGCCTCCCCCTCCTCCCAGAGGTAATTAGCAATTATGAAGGTGTTACACTGCAACCCTGCGTTGTTCAATGCCACAGCCCCAGTGCTGGCTCCAGGAGCCCATGGACAGCATCATGTCCTCCAGAACCAAATGATACCCCAAACAGACCCCAAACCTCATCCCTCAGGCTTGATCCTTCCAGGAATGCAGAAGCCTGAGCCCTCCTCAAACCTTTGGGACAGGGCCCCCCTGAACTCTTGAGAGAGCCTGGTCTGGAGTCCAAACTGACCCATCAGAGTGGTCAGTGCTGCACAGACCTCCCCCAGCTCTGTGGACCCTGGACCAGGTGTTTTGGTGCTGGACCCCAAGGTGTGCACAAGGCCACCAGCGAGTGAAACCCCTGGGGACACACGCAGGTCTGCTCTGAGCCCCTGCCCACACCCAGGACCCCTCTTGCTGCCCATCCTACTTCCTGATCATCTCCAGAGCCCTGCTGTGGTGCTCTGGCTGATCCTCCAGGCTGGACTCGGTGTCTCAGCCCCAGCCAGTCTCAGAGACTGTGCTCACGATGCTCCCAGACAAGGCTCAGGCAGGACAGATGCTAAGCCTAAATGAGCCTAAATGAGCTTTGCCAAGGGGGAAAAGCCCTCTGGCAGAAGGTAAAGGAGGATGTCTGGAAGGGTGTCTCAGTCCTGCACGGAAGGGGACAGGGCTGCAAGGAGCTACCTCTGGAAAGGGAGCGTGGGCTTGGGGCAGCCAGCTGCCCTGGGAAACCACAACCAGCATGGCTCTTCTCACCAACTGCACTGCACTGATCTTATTTTTTTTTTCCTCCCTCTCTTTTTCTCCAATTTATCTTTTTGACATGTTCAATGATGCTTCTGCAGACTGAAAACAATAGAGACAGAGTTTCAGCCAAGGCAATTTCAGAGCTGAATCAAAGCTAAAATAACCTAGACACAGAGCAGCTGAGCAGAGACAGCTCAGTGAGGGGGGACAGAGCAGTGCAGGTGCCCTGTCCCTTTCTACAGCTCCCACTGCCTGGTTGGCAGAGAGGACAGCAAGTCCCACTCAGGAGCTGTGTGTTCGATCTCCCATTTGCCTGCCACCCCTTTCTGGCCCTGGTGGCATCATTTCCCCCCTCCCATGGATGCAAGTCCCCACCCCAAAGCCAACCCTGGCAGCTGCAGCTGAGTACCTGCTTGCCCAGCACACTGGCTCCATGCTTTGTTTAGCATGCTGTCCTGACCTTACAGCCCTGCAGAGCTTCCAGGTAGAGATTTTAATTTTTTTTTCCCCCTACAAGTGCTACTCTGCTGCTGTGTGAAGGAGATGGGAGGGATGGATGGACAGACACACAACTGGGGAGAGAGGGAGGGTGAGCTGATTCTGCCAAGGGAATATTGCAACTGGACTCCTAACAAGGAACAAGACACAATGCTCAGCATGACTCAGCCTGGAAACACATGCTGCTTCCCAGTCCCACTGCCAGGACTGGCACACTGCTCATCCCACAAGGAAGCAGCCCATGGCTGCCACCCCAGCACTCGCCCCAAATGTGTTTCACAGCTAGGACAGGTAAAGCCAGGCAGCTCCTGGTACCTGGACAGGCTGATCATGCCAAAACCAGCCAGGCAAAACGGGGGCTGGTGCTGTGCAGGACACGCTGTGCGTGGCTGACACGCTGCTTGGTCTCTCGCAGAGCTCCTGAGCAGCTGTCAGAGCCTGTCTGGTTCCAGCTCCCTGCCTCCCCAGACACACGGGTAGTTCTGCTCCCCTGTGCGTGTGCCACGTTTGCTCCTCTGAGAGAGAAAGGGTTTCTGTGAGCCTCAACGTTCCTGAAGAGCACCAAAAGCAGCAGGCAGAGCAGAGAAATGGGAGGTACAGGACCACAAGCATCCCCCAGGGCTGGTCCATGGGGGCACCTTGTGCCCCAGAATTCCTGCCAGGGGACAGAGGTCCATACAGGACCCTGTTCACATCCTGGGAGAAGTTCAGTGGGCTGGGAAAGGCAGCATTGTGTCCTTCTGCTCCTGCATTTTACTTGTGAAATGCCACATCCAGCCCCAGGTTTAACTGTGGTGCTGGGCAGGAGCTGCCTCAAGAGCCTTCTCTGGGCGCCATGTGAGCCCGGGGGTCAGTGGCTACCCCAGTCCCAAAGAGCCTGTGCCATGCCCTTGGCTCCCCAGCCAAGGCACTGTGGCAGCCACAGCGTGCCTGGGTGGGTGTGAAACCCCTCGCTGGGGCTGGCAGGCAATGCTCTGCTCATGCCAGAATCTTCTAAGGGAAGTGCTCAGCATCACCCCCCTCCTCTCTGCCCTCGCCCCAGCTGGCTCCATCTCTCTGAAGGATACATCCCAGTGCCAAGTGACATGGGCCTGATCATCTGAGGACATGCAAATAAAAGCAGAGCCCTTCTCTCCTCACACACCGGGGAAAGCGTTCCCCTCGCCGCCTGTTTACAGCGAACGCCGTGCTGTGGCAGCAGAGTGACAGCTCTGAAGATGACATGTCAGCTCTGGCTGTCCTGGGAGGGTGTGTCAAACTGTCACACAGCATTAGCTGCAACACATTCCTGCACAACACCCTGCAACCCACACTGCCACGGGGCTGTGGCACCCCTGCTATGCCACAGCACTCAGAGCCTGGCGTGTGGGAGCACTGCCTCCGCTCCATCACCTCTCTGGGCAGTCCCCTGGCCAAGGGGTGCTGGCCACTGCTTTTGTCACCTGGCCCCTTGCATATCTTCTCCTGCAGCAGGACACTCATGGCCTACTGCCACAGGCTTTGCAGACCATGATAGGCTGATGGGATCAGGCTGAAACAACCACCTGGCTGCCACTCACACCAGGAGCTGGGGAAGGATGGAGATGGAGATGGAGATGGAGATGGAGATGGAGATGGAGATGGAGATGGTACCGTGCTACAGCCCCAGCCCACCTCACACCCACACTGCACCAGCCCTCCAGGAACTATCTGGTGGTGGCATGGAGGGCTTGGCATGGGGCAAAACATCTCCTCATGTCAGCCCTGGTGGGGCTGGCTGAGTCCCATGAGACACAGGCCTGCATCCCCTCCCTTGCCACGTGCTACCAGCCCTGGCCTGTGCCCTCGAGCTGCTGGAGAGCGAAGCAAACAGATCTGCCTACAGCACCACTACTTTGCCCTCACCAAGAGACACTGAAGCAAATCAATTTTGGGGCAGGTTGAACCCTCTGCAGGGCACGGGTAGAGCCTCAGAGAAGCCCCAGAGGAGAGGTGGCCCAGTTAGCACAGCAGCAGCAGCTCTCTGATCCACCCTGCCTGTGCACAGCACCACATTCACATCCAGAGAGCATCGCAGAGCCGGGACCGACGCCGCTCCTCATCTGCACGCGAAACCGCCGCCCGTGGTCCCCACAGCTGTCACCTTGGCACTTCTGGAGAATGACAATTCCTAGCCGCTGGTGGCAACACGTCAGATGACTTTGTCCTGAGTCACAAGAAGCGGCAGAGAGAGCTGAACTTGGCCTCAGAGCTCGCTGTCCCTTCCTCCGCCGGCTCCGATCGATGCTTTGAGGCAGCGCCTGGCTCTGGGCAGCTGTGAGGCCGGGGTTAAGCTGCTTGGGCACCAGCTGCGTTGTGAATAACACAAGAGGTGGCTGCAGTTCCTGTAAGATCAGGCCAGGAACTCCTCTACCTGACACTCTTAGTTTGGCCGACAGCTCCAAGATCACCTCCCAGGGGTGTGGACAAGGAGCCACCAGCCCTCGCTGCCTCCTCGTCAAGTTCCAGGCACAGTTTCTCCCATTTCCTACTTCACTGTTCAGATTAAAATCCTTCTGTTAGCCTATAAAAAAGGTAATCAAAACGATAACAACATCAATCAAATGCTCTCAGCAGATGAGCCAGTTGGTCCTTCACTCCTCCTGGCTGCCAGCAGCTCGTTGTCATGGGCAGACAGGAGCTGCAGGCTCCATCCTGGGGCCAGGATGGACATCCATCTGGGAAAGCTGGGGGCTCGCGGGCCAAGGAGGGGGAGGGGTTTCAGCTCCCACCTTGGGATGCTCTGGCATCCTCTCAGCACTCAGCTTGCTGGCAGGGAGCTGCATGGGTGCTGCAGAGGAACGAGAGCTCATGGACTCCCCCTGCTCAACCACAAAACCAATTATCCTTGTGGGAATTAAAAGGGAGGAGAGACAAAGCCCTCTGACCAAGAGCATCTGCAAATCCTGACGCCAGTGCCAGTGGCAGAGGAAGGAGGAGCAGATCTCCTGGAGCCATGGCTCTGTGCCAGCCTGGGCACACACTGGGGATGGATTACCCAGCAGCATTTTGGTAATGACAGGTGGTACCACAAATCTGCAGGACAGACATGAGATGCTCCCAAGACTCTGGTCACCTTTTTACAGCCCCATCAGTCCTGCTGCTGCAGACAGAGTGGTCAGGATATGTTGGAGGCTACAGGCAATACGAAGCTCAGGGTCTAGGGGCAGTTCCCAAATAATGCCTGGTCCACTGAGGCAGAAACATGGTGTTGGTGATGGAGATGTGCTTCCCACTCCCCTCAGCGCTGTGCCTGGGGCACCACTGACACCCTGTGCAGGACGGGGAGATCAGAGACTCCTCTGCTCCTTCATGGACAGGCAGCAGGGCTGTGCAGCCAAATGACACAGGGACTGGGAGACCCACAGGCATTATACGTGGCCTTTGCTCTTCCTGACAAGCAGGTGATTCCTGGGAAAGCAGCCTGTGCTGGAGCTTGGGTAACAAAGTGCCACCTCGTCAGCAGAGGGGCCTGCAGGAGCTGTGCCTAGCACACCTGGTGCTCAAGCCATTTGCACAAGGTCCCTCTGCTGCACAGGCGCCAGGTGCATGAGCAAGTGATGAGACACTGCCAGCTCAAACTGCCCCACGTGCCGCTGGCTGCGTGCCAGCACCACCACACGCCTCAGCCCTGCTTTATTGGTGCTGTAAACCCACACAGCCAGCATCCCTGCTGACACCTCATTTGCAGGAATTCTGCCAGGGGCAGGTAAACACAGGCAAGTCGTTAGTATCAGCATCAGCAGAGAGTATCCAACGTGGATCTTAACCTGCCTGAACAGGTAGCAAGGGAAGATGTTCCCTTCAAAAGATCTCCTCTGAGGAGCTGAAACAAAGCAAACGCCAGCATCTCCCTCTTACAGAGCCAAGGACGGGAGCTGAGACTGGAGCATCCAGCTTCTCTCCCACAGCCCTTCTTCCTTCCTGGAGGATCCCACAGTTCTGGAAAGGCCCCCACACCCTGGGGAATGCTCTCTTCCCTCCCCCAGCTCAGGCCTGGTTCACCTCTGGAACGTGAGGATTCTGACTGAGGAAAGCACCTTTTTAAGGAAGAAATAAAAATCGGAAATCAGCCTTTTACTGCTGTCACACACCAGCGGGGCTCACACTGTGCTTTGCTGGCTGTGACTATACAGACCCCCGTGTGACCCCCCACAGCTAACGGGGTGGGGATGCAGCTCCCAAGGTCTCTTCCCCGTGTCCCCAGCCCAGGCAGGACCAGGGATCTCCTGCCTTCTCAGAAATGCCTCTCTCATCAGCAGGGTTACAGCAGGAACAGACCCAGGGCTCCTCTGCTCGAGTTCTCTGTACAGCCAGTGCAAAGAGGAGTCTCATGAGCGTTGCTCAAAGGTGATGCGGCAGCAGCCAGAAGAATCACCAGCTGCTCCATGCACAGAACACAACTCCCATTAAAAGGAAAAAAAAAACAAGGCACAAAAACCAGCAGAGCACCGAAGTGCTTCACAGCATCCTCTGCCTCACCAGAAGAAAGGACCCTTGCAAATGCTCTGTGCACTGAGACCCCAAGCCTGGGAGGTGCTCCAGTGCAGCCTCCTCCCTTCCCACCACCCACCCTGCTCATGAGATGGCCTGGGGGGCTGCAACGAGAAACCTCCGTGGGCTTTGGGGGTCTGTGGAGTCTCTGAGGCAAAGTGGTGAGTGCAAAGCAGTTTGAAGCCTTCCCTACCCCTGGAAGGAATTGAAGGGGGTCTGCAGGGTGTGGGGCAAAGAGTGCTGGCACATCCCAGCATCCCAGGCTGGATTGTCTGGGAAGAGGGCATGGACTCCATCATATCCAAGCCCACACACCCCACACAGCCAGCCCCAGACCAATTCTGTGAGGAGAAAGACCAGGAGAGGAGTCACAAGGGCTTGTTAATTGGGGATTCTGCTAATGGGAAAGGGAATTAAGGGCTTCCCAGAGGCCAGCACTGGGACCTGGATTTAGAAGCATTGTTCCCTTGGGGATTGCAAAGACAGTGTAAATTCCCAGGGGATTAAACTTGAAGAGGATATCCAACTAGCAGGGAGAGAGGAGAGGCCAGCACCTTAGGAGGGACGGTAATTACAGAATTACCTGCCAGCCTTTTCGGACAATGAATGACACGAAATTTTATATAGATAAATAGAGACTTAATACAGCTGGGGAAACAGTCGGTGCTGGGGCAGGAGCAGCCTCTGCTATGCAGCTGATGGCAGCACAGAGGCAAGGCACGGAGGGTGGAGCAGGCAAGAGAGGAGCTGGGTTTGAACGGCAGAGCCACCCCGGGAATGACCCCGGCACAGGGGCCCAGGGACAGATGCAGAGGAGGAAGCAGGGACGGCTCGGTGAGCACTGAGATCAGCACTGCAAGGAGCCTCAGGCCCTGCTTAGCAGTCAGGTCAGGCAGCACCAACGCTGCCCGGGCGCAGGAACAGGACACGCTGTTTCTCCTCTTGCACTCAGCGAGCACAGGGATGGTTTAACCTGTGCGCCACGGCCGGGCTGGTTCCTGCATCGCTGCCTGTCCCAGACCCACGGGCACCCCAGGACCTGTGCACAGCACACCTGGGCTTTGCAAGAGCAAGGCAGAGGTGTTGAAGAGCAGAGGAGGCTGAATGGCAGCAAAGCTGAGAGCCAGCCTGCAGAGAGCTGGCTGCCTGCCTCTCCTCCAGGACTGGGGATGGCTGAGCCCTCAGAGCTGGGCATTTCCCTTGCTCACTGCCACGTCCCAGCCGGCAGCAGCCGCCCTCCTCACGGCCCCTCCAGCCTTTGCCAGTGCTGGGAGACAGCAGGCTTTGCTGCTTTGTGTTCCAGTGCAGGCTGCCCGGTTTGCCCCCCCGGCGCGGGGCTCCTGCCCCAGCCGGCTGCTCCCCGGCTCTCCCTGGCAGCTCACAGCCTGCCCGCCCCGAGACCGGGGTCCTGGGCTCCCCATTCCAGCCGCTGCCACTGGGAGACTTCTCCTGGGTTCCTTGGAAACGCTGCCGAGTGGGAGCTGCCACTCAGGGAGTGAGTCACGCTGCCGGGCGGGCGAGGGTGGCTCGCTGGCACGCCAGGCGCTGGCTACCACTCGCCCCCCGAGGGCTGCAGTGACAGTGACACGGGGCACAGAGCCAGGGTCTCCCCACGGAGTGGCATCTCCTGCAGCTGGATGACAGCCCCACACCTCCCACCCCGCTCCACTGGGCTGGTAGCCATAAAAGCACTGCAAAGCCATTCCCAAAGGCTGCTTTTCCATGCCGCGGCCTCAGGGAGAGAAGCAGCGGCCCTGGGAAGGCAGCTCCTGCAGAGATGGAGACCCTGTCCCACTGCACTGAGGCATCTCCTCCCTCCCACCTCAGGGACTTTGGGACTAAGGGGAAACTGAGGCACGGCGGGAGGAAAGGACTTGCAGCAGATCACTGATGGTGCAGAAGCCCAGAGGCAAAAGGCTCTTTTGATCCTGCTCATCCTGGGGGAGGCATCCCCCAAACCACAGGGCAGCAGCCCAGCCACTCCCCTTTGGAAACCACCTCCCTGCCTGGCCTCAAAGATTGCACAAGCTCCTCAAAACCCGATGGGATGATAAGCACCTCTTCTGAAAGGGAGCAATTACCACAAAACACTGATTATGCAAATACCTTGGTTACCAAAATGATGTTCCCTGAATTCTGAGTAGGAAAGAAAAGAGCCGTGGAGAAAATTTGTTTAGCCAAGAGCTGCATCACATCTATTTAAAGTGCTGAGAGGTGGAGAGGGACCTCGCTGGGCAAAGGGGCTTTAGGAGGCTACCACAGCCTGCTGACCATCACATCGGGGACAGAGATGGTGCATGGCATTTCCCTTTCCTCCCAAAACACTTCAGGAACATTACTATCTCTCCCCTTGCAAGAACGAGGAAACTGAGGCACAGCAGCAGAAGGCACTTGGCCAGTGAGACCCAGAGGGCAGAGAAGAGGCTGAGGTGCTGCCAGGAACAGAGCAGGGTATCCCACTGCTCCCCAGTGCCCTTCGCTTGCTGCACTGGTGGGACAGGTCAGAGCTCCCAGAGCTGGCTTTGTGTGGAGCAGAAGTGTTGAGAGAGGCAACAACAGAGAATGGCACAGGGGAAAAATACCTCTGTAGGACACTCAGAATGGGCTGGGACAGCAGCAGGCACAAGGCTGGTTAGAGCAGGGCTCAGGGGGAGCCCGTGAGTCTCAATTCAACAGGCAGGGACTGTCCTGCCACAGCACATCCTCCCTGGGATGGGGACCACGGCGTTCCCCAGGCCCGGCACCACTGGCTCGAGAGGAGCAGGGCTCCGTGTGCCAGCCTGCACAGCCCTGGCTGTGCTCTGCTGCTCTGGGCTTCTCCCAGCCTTATCCACTGCCACGATGGGGCCGTTTTGCAGCCCCCAGGGTGCCAGAGCCACGGGGGTGAACGTGGCTGCCCCACTGCAGAGAGCGCGGCAGGCCACAGGCGTGGCGCCGTCCTTGGTGGCGGCAGAGGACCCTGACAGCCATGACAGCTTTGCAAGCAAGGCAGCTTTGGAAGGATCAAGCACTGACTTGCAAGGATGGAGGGTAACAAACACGAGACAAGGGCCACCAGGTAGCACAGCAGGGGTGGCACCATTTCTCACCTGGCCACCACCTTTTCCTCAGCGCAAGGTGGGACTAAAGGTGACAGCTGATACGACACTGCTCTGCCACAACCATACAGCTTCCCTGTGTGGGAACAGCTGCTTCTCACCATGCTGCTGGAGCCACCAGACCCTCACATGGCTCTGAGCTGCCAGCACACCACCCCTGCCCTCAGCACCTCACCTGCCTGGCTGTAGCCACTCTCCGTGTCTCACTGACGTGTCACGGGGAGGAGGGACAACTCACGAGGCAGTAAATGCCAGCAGAGCCAGCCATGGGACGCTGTTTCCTATCCTCACGGAGCACAGAAGCCGTAAGTCAGTGGGAATGCTCTTTGCACTGATGCCAGGCAGATTTATGGCAGCACAGGCACTGCTGTGCTGGTCCCAGCATCCCCTCCCGCAGCCTGTGCAGGAGCCAGTCCCCAGCACGAGTGTCTCCGTGGGCAGCACCCTGCCACTGGTCACTCACCAGTGGGAGGTGACACCCAGCACCTTTTCCAGCATTCCAGGGCGGGTGGACACCCATATTCTGCAAGGTTGCCCTGCTGGAGCAGCAGAGGGGATGCTGGACTGCAGCAGCCAGCCAGCCCACATGCTCCTGATGGCCTGGCTGTCCCAGCACGTGGGATGCCGTGCTCCAAGGCAGCCCCCAGTCCTGCAGGATGACCCTGTCCTCCCTCCTCGTGTCACAGCCCCTCTCTGGGCACCCTCCCAGCTCAGCCTGTTTGCAAACAGCCTTGTGCAGCTCTGGCATACATCAGGAGCACCACATATAATCTGCTGGCATCACTTGCCCAGGGCTTACGTGCCTCCCCTGGCTGCTGCCCTGGTCTAGGTGGCCACCCTGGGGGCTCTGGCAGCAGGTAGGAGCTCAGCCCAAACCAGAACACAGACGAGCTGCCAAGTCACCTGTTTTCCACTTCCAGGGTGAAATGCCTGCCTGAGGACCAGGGCTTTGCCCATTTGGACCATGACAGGCGTTGCCTCTTCAAATCCATCTCTGGATTTGAGTGTCCCAATGGTACATCCAGCAGTTTATGCCCATGCACAGGGAGAGATGGATCTCACCCCCAGTATCCTGGCTGCCCAGGCAGGTCTTTTCTTCCACAGAAAGCTGTTCATGGCCTCTGCACTCCTGCAAGGCCAGGAGTTGCTCACAACAATGTATGTGTTACATTTGGTTTTGGTCAGCAAAATACCAATTCCTCCTTATCCCCCTTGACATCCTGAGCTCACACTACCTCAGAAGAGACAGAAAGTTAAATTCACAGACAAGGTAAGGAAAGCCAGATGCCTCCTGCTTGTAGAGCCACAGCAAACAGCACAGGCACTTCACAGCTCCCCTGTGACACCACCTGCTCCCAGCACAGCTCTGACTTCTCTCAATTAGCTCTAACTCTCTTACTCCTTCCCAAAATCAAGCATTCTGTGCTCTGCTGGAGGCAAGAGGATTGCTGGATGTGCCAGTTCACCCAGCAGGACTAACCTCAGTTTCTACCCACTTCACCTGGAGCAAGCCTGACCTCCACTGCTGCACTGTGCTGGGGACCAAGTGACCAGGTGGCAGTGCCTGGGCTCTCCTCCCTCCCATCCAGCACCCCACAGGCTGCTCCACCACCTTCCTTCTCCCCAAAATTACAGCCCTGCATCAGCCCGAGGAGCTGCCAAGCCCTTAATGTGGAACCTTAACACAGGCAGGGAGAGTGGCAGATCCACTCACGGCATGGCTGGTGCTGTGAGAGCAGGACACAGCTCCTGCATGCTGCCACTGCATGGCTTCACACCAGAGACTGCTTATGGAGGACTCTGCAGATCTGTCTGGTGGCACTGGAGGTCCAGCCTCCAGTGTGGACAAAGTGGATTTGTTCCCAGCTGTCTGTCACACCCCAGACACCCTCAATCTGCCAAAGGAAGGGCTTAGCTTCGGGCATCAGAGCTCAAATCCTGGGGAGCACTGCCATGGCGTCTCTCCTCCCTTGGGCTCAGGTTTCTGAGAGTTCAGAAACCCTGTCAGGAGCACTGCTGGCCTCTCCCACCGACATCAGCTGGCCACAGGGAAGTGTCCCAGCACTCCTTTCCATGCTGTTGCTGATGGGGATGAAGGCAGAGATCCTGCTTGCCTCCTCCTATGACCAGAGTTTCCTGCACCTGAACCCCTCAGCTGCACACACACCACCTGACTCCCCAGGCCAACAAGTTCCTGTATTTTCACTACTCTCAGGACAAACAGCTCAGGCATCCAGGCAGTAAGATCCCCCTCTGTTGTATTGGAACTTTTCCAGGCACCATCATGGTACTCTGGAGATACTTAGGGATTTTTGCTGCCAGTCCACTTAGGGACACTCACCACTTATATGACAAGAAGCTACTAGATCCCTCCCAGACCCTGGCCAGAGTATAGTGCTGGTATCTCTGTTTGCCCCTGGGATGGAAGATGCTTGCATGGGGCTGGAGAGCAACCAGCCATGGCAGAAACCACCCAGACACCACTCCAAGCCTTCCCCAGAGAGAGCTGGGTGCAACCCCAGCAGCTGGTGGGAGGGATGTGACAGCCAAGGCAGATGTGACACTGATGGCAGCTCCTGGTCCACGTCCCACTGGCACCACATCAGCCTCCCAGGGCTCTGTGCAGCAGCAGGAGGAGCATTTCCAGCTTGTACTTGTCAAGGAATGGAGGGAACAACCTCCAAACCGCTCCACGTGTAGGGACAGATTGCTCCAAGTGCCTGTGGACACTGCCTTCCCACTGCTCTCTCCGCCTGGCTGGTCACTCCCAGTACTGACCAGTTCATGTGGGAATGGCCCCCATTACAGCCCAGAGGGTGCAAGCAACAACGAAGATGAAGAGAAGGGGATGGATGCTCAGAGGTGGCTGCTGACCATGGTGGAAGTGGGTACAAGATTCAAAGGAGCATTGAAACATTGGAAATAAAGAGAGGCAGAGCAATGAAATATGACCTGAAAGAAGCAGTTAAGCCTCCAGAGAGAAAATGCATGGCATGGCATGGATAGAGGCTGGATATCTGCACAGGGAGCCAGACCCACCTGACCCACCCAGGGCCCTTCTCCCACCTGTCCCCAGATGAGCAGAGCGCTCGCCGCAGGCTGTGACACAGCTGAGCGAAGCTGGGGAACAGAGCTGCTCAGAGAAGGTGCCAAAGCTGCACGGAGGCCCCGCACACAAGCTCTTTGGGGCAGGGACTACACCTTTTGCCTCCTCTCCATCTGCCCCAGCTCTCAGCTGAAGAGCTGGCAGGACAGCAAGGCCCCGCATCCCACGGCAGCAGCAGGGGAACCAGAGCCGTGGTCGTGCCAGGCCTCTCCGGCACTTGTGGCACGACCGATGGCAGGAGGATATTGGTGACACCACACCAGCTGCCCTTCCCACATCTCCTTCAGCGCTGCTCCTTTCCACAACTCCAATTAATACCACAAACCTCTACCAGGAGTCTTTTCAGACCAGCAGCCTCCGAGTTGCTTGGAAACTGTTTGCTGCAGCGACCGACAGCTGCTGCCGGGAGGGCTCAATGCCAGCCCGCTTCCCAGGGCTGCCACCACGGAACCTGCTGGAACAACCATGCCCCCTTCCCTGGCACGTGCCAGGAGCCGGAGGAAGCAGGGATGAGCCAGGAGCAGCTTTGACACGCGCCAGGGATGAGAGAGCCCGGGAAGGCTCGAGGGCTGTGAGGCTTGGTTTAGGACTTGGAGATCCCACAGCTAAGGCTTCAAAATGTTCCCAGCTCGAGGGTAAGGGAGAGTTTCCAGAAAAACGTTCATGGTAAAACGTGCTCAGCCTCACAAGATTTATTTGGCTAAATCTGGACATTAAATTCAATCATAAAGAAGTGTGTGAGAGAGTTTTGCTTTATGGACAAAGTATTGGAGTGGGCTTAATGGTGAAATCACTGAGACCTCCATAATACTCTATGAATAATCAGGTATCTCTTCCAATTTACAGCGTACCATAAAGTGCTGCTACAGTTTTGGAGACAGTACTTTTTTTACACTATAGCAATGACAAAAAGCATATTTTACTGCAGGAATGGCAGCATAAGTATATTTATCCATCGGCCAGAATTCTGTGGTATACTTTCCTCTCTAATGGCTGCACAAACATACATACATCCCAGATTTATACCCAGATTTTCCATACTTTGCCTTGAAATTTGCATAATATGCGAAAATTTCTATATAAAATGGAGAAGAGCATGGAGCCACTCCTGCCAAACCAGCTGCTGGAATTCAGCACTTCTCCGTCTCGCACCGCTCGTGTTTCCCCACAGTGACAGTGCTTGGGGATTCTGGAACTGCCTTGGGGATCCCACCTTTTAGCTCAGCACTCCCAGCGAGAGGGAAAGCTGAAGGGGAGGTGGATGAGGACCCCAGAGCCAGCTCAGTGCAGGAATCCCCAGGGGAAGAAATGTGAGGGGAGCAGGTTCTGCCAGTGCTGGTGAAAGGCATCTCCAACACCATGCCACCTGACAGCTTCCTCCATCGCCCCAGTGAAGCACTGCCTTTCCTTCTTGAAAAAAATATTGTGGAATCAGAAGTCTGATTGATATGAATATGTAACAACGCTGCTTTATTAATAGCAGCTGCATTATCAGTTTGCTCCCTGCTATTGGCAGGAGATCTGGGACAATATGTGGTTTGAAAACTAAAGAGAAATGCAACCCGCAAAGGCAGCGGCTGCGAGATAATTTCATTCCTTTTCCTGTGGAGCTGGCCAGGGTGACACGGATGCATCGCATCGCTCTTCCTGCCTGGTCACAGGAGCAGGCACTGGGATGGCTTCACAGCCTGCGTGGTCCTGAACACACCCACAGCCATCTGCAAAAGGATTTGCGTTCAGTGCCCCCAGCACAGGCAGGAGACACCCCTCCAAGCCAGGGGCCACCACAGCCAGCTTTAACCTCTGCAAATTGAGGTCACTTGGTGCAGAGCATCATGCAAATCGCCCTGGCACGGGTAATAAACTCCCTTTGCAGTTTGCTTTCCTTACTCCCCCCATCACCACCCTGGAGGCTTAAATGAAAACAAGATTACAAAGGAGATTGGATTGGACATATATCTGGTGTGCTATTTTAGCTGTAAATTATGCCAGCTTCATAAAACCCCAACTGTTCTTTCCCGAGATCCCTGCATAGATTGGCTGGCTAAGATCAAGCAACCGGCGCTCGCTGCGGGCAGGCGTTGTCTAGAAAAATGCTGAGAGGGTCCAAGCAGGAGCAAGACCTTATAGTGCTACATATCCACACACATTTATATGCATGGAAACATAGGCATGACACCCAAGAACTTCCCGTGCCCACTGATCAGCTAAACAGTGACACATCCAGAGATCTTACAAGCCCCTACCTGCCAGGCTTCGGCGAGCCGACCCTACAGATCATCTGTGCTGTTTCAGCTGCCTGAGATAATGCTGCTGACACTTCCTCAGCCTTAGCTAATCCCAGGAGAGAGCAGAGCATCAGGCAGCACGGTCCAGAGCAAGGCTGGATGCCAGGGATGGGACACGGGGCCGTGCTCTGTCACAGAGTGAGTGTGAGGTGGCACACGTGGCGAGGCGAGCAAGGCTGGATGCTGTGGCAGCCACAGGGCTCCCAGCCCTGAGCAAGGCTGGCCAATAGGCCAGCAGCACCGGTGCAAAACTGCCACAGCCCGAACTTTGCTACAGCAAACCCAATAGGAGGTTTTGCAATTCTTCTCACGAGCATCACTGTACCTTGGCTGTGCTCCACGACCCCGGAGGACAGAGCAGCCAGGGCTTCCAGCACACTGAGCTGCTCCACAGAGAGCAGTGGTGCTGCACAAAAGGGAGGGCACAGCTCTGATCACACCCAGCTCCAGTCCCTGGCCCTCTCCTGTCTCCCCCACACGAGGGGATGGCTCAATGCTATGAAGGCACGTGCAGTGCAGGTGCCCTGGCAAACAGGGCCTCGAGCAGCGAGCCACGACGTGGCTGCTGGAAGCCACCTCCGAGGGACAAGGGCCACTCTGAGCCCTGAGGGGACAAAGCCAGTGAAACCCCACAGCCCATGGGAACCCTCCTCCACCCACTGCCCGTTACCTGGAGGGAGACAGCTCGGGAGCAGCAGCACACTTTGCCTTTCCCGAGCAGGCATGGCAGCGAGCTGCCTTCCCTGCCACACTCCCATGGCTCCACCTGCCTGGAGCTCAGCCAGGTGCCACCACACTCCCCACACGTGTCAGCTCACAGCCTGCACCGCCAGCCCAGAGCTGGACACAAGGCAATGCCCTCCCTGGCAGGACGGGTCCAGCCTGTCTCATCCGTCCTCCTCTCCAAGCAGTCCCTCTGGGTGATGCTACAGCAGACTGAATTTTGCACATTCATCCCAAATCTCCCACATGAAGAATCCCTGCAGGGTCAGTGACCTGTGAGGAGACCACAAAATTTGTGGGCAGACATCTGCACATCTGCAAAGGCAGAGTCCAGAAGCCTCCCTGCAAATGCAGAGGCAAAGCAAGCTGGCAGGGGTCCTGCATCACAATGTCACGTGTTGGGAAGAAAGGGACACATGTTCAAGAGTGGTCAAGGCAGCACAATAACGCTGGTCAAAGGTGAAAGGCCCATAACCAAAGACCCTGGGGTGCCTCACCTTGCTCTCCAATGGAGAGCTGCATCTTCCTCACACGTGTGTCCCTACCTGCAACAAACCATCTCTGCACGTTCCTCTGTGCCAGTCACCACCAGGAGCTGGCACAGGACTCGCCTGCGTGTGTACATATCTACTGATACAAAACCAGGCTTCCTGGGCAATCAATAATGCTGTTTAAGAGATAAGTCTTGCTATTGACTGGCTGTTGAGCCCAGCTCTTGCTTAATTCGAAAGAGAGGGAGAATGACGAGGGAGCTCAGAAGTGTTCCAACGTCACCAGGCATCCGTGTGCATGCTCAGGCTGGGCAGGCAGGGATGGAGGGGTCAGGGATGGAGGTATGGCAAGGCAGAAGCACAGTGGTTTTGCCACAGTGGAGGATCTGTGCACTCTGAGGGAGAAAAAGCCCATCTGTGAATGTGTGTGAGCCCTCGCAGTACCGAGCAGAAATTAAAACTGGGCATGGTGTTCCCTCAGTGCAGCTGTGGCTGCACTGGATTTGAGGGTCCTCTACCACCCAACAGCCAGCCATGGTGTTCTGATCACCACTTCAAGTGGCATGAAACAGCTTCCTGACTGCCAGGTCCTCAAAGGCAGCTCCTGCCCACTGTGTCTGTTCTGGCTGTAGAAGTCTCTGCTCTGGTACATGTACATCCCCCAGCCCTGGCTCTCCATTTTCAGGGAAGACAATCCCACCAAAACAGGTGAGAGCAGAGGATGAGCAGAGCTCACTCAGCCTCACAGAAGGCTGTGAAGCAGCTATCCCCCTCTTCCCTGTGGAGGACAGCCAGCCAGAATGATTAATATCCAGCCAGATCAGAGATTTCCAGCCCTCCAAGAAGCAGGGAGCTGAACACACCCACAGAAGGAGCCTCTTTTAGGTGGATCAAGTGGAAAAAGGTGTGTCCTTCAACAAGCCAGAGGCAGCTTCCAGCTCACAGTGCCCAAGGCCAGCGCTTAGATGAGCTGTATGAATTGATGGTGCCATTTTCCTTCCACGTTCCTAAGTGCTTCTCCCTGGCTGATGTGGATCCATGTCTCTGTCCCCTGCTTTGAAAGCTGGAGCAGCCCAACAGCATGGGTGCTGTGGATGGGGAGGAGCACACCCAAACAAGCCCTGCTCTGTCAGGGAGCAAAAGGCCCCACTATGTCAGCTCACCTCCCTCCTCGAACTGCAGCCTCTGAGACATCACCCAGGAACGTCCTGGGACAGGAAGGTGGCACAAAAAGCATCTCAGCCCTGGGAGATTTGGGCTGTTTTCTGCCCCACGGTAGGAGAGATGGGAGCAGCCTTGCTGCCCCAGTGATGATGGGGGGACCCATTCTGTAGAAGACCCTCAGATGATCTGGGCCTTGCTCCAGCCAGCCTAGAGACTCCTCAAGGCAGCACCCAACTTGACCTTTATCTAAACCCTTTTTTCATGACAAAACCATGGAGCCTGAGTGCTGGAGCTGCCCTGGCAAAGGGCACAGAACTTGTGGGCATGAATCAGGAGAGAGGCTTGCTACTGATTTCTGTGGGAGGACCAGTGCTAAGGCAAAGCTGAGGACCTGAGGCTTTGTCCTTCAGTGTCAGGGTGCAGCCACCAAGCAAACGATAAAAGCATCTTCCTGCTATTCCGGGGCTGGGATTGGAGGTAAAACCCCAGCTCTGCAGATCCACGGGCAAGTCCCAGAGCTCTGCTCAGCCCCAGCACTGCAGGTCAGCTCCCAGGAGCTCAGGGGGTGAACATGAAGGTGGCTGGTGCAAACAGCATCTTCTGTCCTGACTTCTTCCCACTCAGGAACTTCTCCTGTGCTAGACAGGGCTTTATGCTTTTCAGTTCCAGTTTAAAGCTTAGACTGGCTTGGTCTGAGGCAGAAATGAGTGCCAAGGCTCACTGCAACCTCACTGCTGTTAACTGCAAGCATGTGGCTGCCCTCCTGCCTTAGGAAGATTGAGGCCAACAGGTCCCTGTCCACCCTAATACATGTTGGGGCACCTCTTCCCTTCCCCAGCCTTATCTCCAGCACTGCACCCCTTGCTTTACAGAGAGGAACCCGGCCTGAGCCCACTTCAGGTGCATCCCCACTGTGCTCCCCACACCTGCCACTGTGCGAAGAGGACGTGGGTTTGCATCTGCTCCATGGGTCCATCCTTAACAAGTGACCCCAACTCCCTTGAGCTGATAAAGCTTCCTGGGCAGCCGAGTGAGCTGCTGGCAGCAGCACCGGCCCCGGGGACAGCACTGCGGACTTCCCACCAGGACAAGCCACAACAGCTGGGGCTACTGCAGGGCCAGTGCGTGGTGCCAGCAGTGCTGAAGCCCTGGGAAGGGGCAGACACGCTCCAGCTGTGGGATACTGGTGGCTCAGTGCTATCCATGGCAGAGCACCCAACCAGCAGCACCCTGTGCTCCCCTCTTGGGCTGGTCCTGCAGCAACGCTGAAGTTGTGGCTTCCAAGCAGAGCTGCAGCACAGTGGCTGCTGCCATGCCAATCAAAAGGGCAGCTGGCATGTTGAACTGTCAATCCAGGAGAGCAGCCATGCTACCAACCCATGCCAGGGTGTCCCAGGGGGCTGATTTCCCCCACAGGCTCCTGCAGCAGCATCACAGAGCCTGAGGAGCTCAGCTGTTCTCAGCACCAAGCACTCCTCAGTGCAGGCAGCCCCACAGCACCCAGAGCCCACTCCACAGCACCCCACAGCCCTGCACTGTCACAGCACAGCTCCAGCCAGAAGCTGTTGACACACACGAGCAAAGGCTGGTCCCCACCGTCCTGTGGCTGCAAGGTGACAGCCACAGTAGAAGGAGACAGCAGCCTGGCAGCAAATGCAAGTGGAAGTTTGGCATCATGGGGGTCCTCAGCCAGCAGCCAGAGAGTGGGAGGCTGCAGGCTCAGCCACAGGCTGGTGCTCTAAGGCACAGGGACAGGGCGCTGCCTGGGCAGGAAATGACCACAGGGGATGTGGGAGCCAAAAAACCCTAACTTGTTATGAAAAAAACAGGGTGCTGTTTTGTTTGCTGCTCAGGTGCAGCGTGAACTCCTCGCTGCAGGACAACATGGATGCCAGCAGCTCGTGGATGGGTACGGAGGGCTGCTAAACCCGGGGAGCACCCTGCCAGGGTGTGTGCCCAGAACAGAGGCAGTGCCAGCCCTCCCCTGTACTCAGCACCTGCCTCCTCCCAAAGATGGGCCACAGGCTCAGCTTTCCTTAGGCTTGACCCAGAACCACTCTGCACTCGAGGCAGTCTCATGCCAGCAGAGGTTCTCACACACAAGAACACACATCCCAATCTGCCCTGGTGCAAACCAGCTTTTCTCTCCTCGACCTTTCCCTTGTGGACATGGGGAAACTGAGGCACTGGAAGGCTGAAGGTGGCACACAGCCCACTGGTTGTCATCAGAGAAGAGAAAGGTGAGAATGTTTTCAAACTGCACTTCCTCAAAAGCAAGCCACGTCTCTCTACCAGTTCTGCTGCCGACAAGGAGGAAAACTCATCCCATCCAAATTGCTCTAAAATAGGAAAATGAGGGAAAAAAACCAAACCCAAACAAGCCTCAAGCCAGAAGCCAAGTGCGTTTGTCTCTGTTCTTTCAGCTCAATCAGCCAGACTTCATGATGGCAACTGCCATGATACCAGACTAATAGCAAGAACATTGTCACCCAGGAGCACGCCAAGGTGACCTGAGGGGGAACTGGTGGAGCTCCCTGCCCCGAGCCCCACTTTCTCTGCTCAGCCTTCCCTACCCAGGGCCCCGCGATGGGGGAAAGCCATCTCAGGTACGTGCGGGGCTCAGCTGCACCGACCCGACCGGATCACGCGAGCCTCTCCAGCCAGATTCCTCCTCCCGTGCATCGCGGCGCGTACCCTCCGCGGATGCACCGTGCGAGGGCTACCGAGGCAGCGACAGGGGCACGGGGCACGAAGGGGGTACCCCATCACCACCCCGGCACCAGCAGAAGGCCACAGGCACACGTCCAGCTGACCCTGCGGGCTGAGCTCCCCGCGGAGGACGAGCCAGAGCTCTGCTCCGGCTCCTCCACGCCAGCGATGGCTTCTGGGCAGCCCGCGCCCGGGGAGCCGGGCATCCCCTGTGACACGCCGCGGGAGAAGCGGAGCGGCCGGGCACGGGGACGCGAGGAGGCGCCGGGGAGGGGGC
>VZSE01006648.1:66807-105157 GCA_013398275.1 Promerops cafer
CGGAGCCCTCCCGCCCCCGCCCGGGAGCGGCGGGCATCGCCCCCGTGTCCCTGCCGGGTGCGCACGGACGGGCACTCTCGGTGGGTACCGGAGGGCCGGGACTCCGGCAGCGGTCACCGCAGGATCCCCTCGCCCACCTCCTGACGCCCCGCGCGGTTGCGCCCCGGCCCCAGCCGCAGCATCTCTCCGGTGTCTCCCTCCGGGTGTCCCCGCTCCAGCCCCGCGCCGCTGGAGCCGGCCCGGCGGGCAGGCACCGCAAACCCCCGCACCTTCCGCGCCCCTTCCCGGCAGCCGGGTGCCTTCCCCAGTCTGCTCGGGCGCCCGCCTGCCGCGGCAGGGGCTCCTTCCCCGGGCAGCCGCCAGTTTCGGGCCGCCACTGGCCTGCCCTGCAAGCCCCTCTGCCTGAGGCACTTCTCTTTGGATGCCGCTTGCCATGTTGTCATCGGATCGCTAAACATCATGAAACCCTTCTGCAGCGCTTCATTAGCTTTTTTGTTAATTACCTTTAGACATTATGTATGATTTGCAAACATTGTCACCCCACTCTTCATCCCCTTTTCCAAAGGCATGGGATTGTCTGCCTGCCCGTCCATAGGTAACTCCATGGTAACCACCCTCCCAGTCTTGGCGGGGAAAAAATCAACAAAACCTCTTAAGGAAACTACATTATCAATGCATGAAAGGAGGCTTGTGTGCATTTCTTACAAATAGATTGAGAAGCAAGGGCTGGGAGGTAGGTTACCATGGAACTGGAAAATTCAAGTGCACTATTAGCTGGCTAACATACTCAAGAAAGAATAATAGATTTGCAAGCCACGAATTCCTCCTTTGAAAATATGACTGACTTCCATCATATGACTTTCCACATCTTCCCATTCTGTTCTTTATCAGAGCTTCAAGCAACACATTTGCTCGGTACAGAAGTTGGACTTGGATATAGTTTCCTGGCTCTAAGCTTTGACAGAAATTGCAGTCACAATTGCTGCCTCCTATCTCCATGATCTCAGTGCCCATCCCAGGAGCAGGGCACCCAGCCCCATTGGTAGGTCAGTAACTCCACGCTGCTCCTTCTCCAGAGCCTGTAGGGGAATCCTGCCTGGTCCTGGCAATCCCTTGCTCTCTATCTCATCAGTATTTTCCAAAAGCATTTTCTGACATTTCAGTTTAGGAGAGCTCTTTAGATTATCTGCTATAGGAAAGGGCAGAGTATGTGAATTTTCCAACATTGTCCATGACAGATCCTGATGTAAAGGGATTAATTTTGGTTTTATGTGATGCCCTAATGTCAGAGCTCTTTGCAGCCACAGAAACACAAGAAAATCCAGCACAGCACTGGCTGCCTTTCTTCTAATGACCTGTCATTATATGTTCTTATATGTCTTGTATCTTCATTATATGTTCTTATGCTTTTAGCATGTCACACCTCAAAACTTGTCTCACCCCAAATTTATATCCTCTCCTGTTTTCCCTGTTTGATACAGCATGCACCTTTTAAGGTTGTCTGTTGACATCTATTTGCCTCATTTACATATCTATTTTAAACCTGTTTGCATTTTTTGGCCCTTTACTGATACAGTTACGAACTTTAAAAGAATATTTCCAGAATGAAGATTGAGAAGATATAGCAAAGCTCAATTGCTTTTCTAGATTTCAATATCAGAATTGATTCCACAAAATAAAACGCCCCTCTCTATCTGCATGCCTGTACACGAAGACAGCCCCCACAAAACATAACCTGCTCCTTGTGGAGTTTGAGGATTTGTTTGTTTGCACCCAACTGCTTATATACACCTGTCAGATTTTCTTTCTTTATGTTTGGATGCTGGTATAAAGCCTGCTTAAAGGCAGGAGGCAAGTGTCTCTGAGCAGCAGTATCATCTGCGAGAGTTTTACTCTTTCAGCTGCGTTTTTGGCAACGTTTCCTTTTTTTTTTTTCATAGCTTATTTGCCAGACAACTGTTCTGCAGTTGGTGTTGGGTGAGAGTTGGGAAGCAGTGGGAAACTGTAACATGAACAACTTGCTCCCTATCCTGTGCACTTCTTGCGAGGGAAACACAAATTCACTTCTCTTCCCTGGGCATCGTTCCTTTGTGGTTATATGTTGCCCTCTTCAAATGTTTTAAGACTCCCTACCTGCTACAGTTAATTCAGAGACCGTCCTCTGGCATCTCCTGATCTCACAATGCCGTCCCCACACGCCCCCCTCCCGTGGGGGCTGTGGGCTTGCCCTGCCCCTTGCTGCATGTCCCCAGCTCCGTGCTGCAGGATGGGACAAGGACTGCTGGGTTTGCACTGCGACACGTGCCACTCTTCCACGCTGCTGCTCCGTGCTGGATTAGCCCCCTGGGAATCAGCTGCTTTATTGCATTCCCCCCTGGGACTCCTGCTGTCCTGTGATGACAAGGTGGGAGTTTCACTGCAGCGCCGGGAGAACCTCAGATGAGAGTCTGCTGGGGCTTTTGGCAGTCAGAAAGAGCAGCAGGATGGAGGTGACACCAAGACAAACAAAGTACACCACAGAGCTCATGGGAAGCACAAAACAAACTTCCACGGGGCTCTTGTTCTCTGAAGCAATGAGCAGTCACAGCTACCCCAGTGCTGGAGGCTCAGGTACAGGACGATGACACCAGCATGTGGCAGAGGTATCATGGAGCCAACCAATATGCACAGCCACTGATCAAACCAGTGATGCTGTAAGAACACCTGCCCTGGCACAACCCTCACTGGCCCAGGAGCAGCACCCAGGGGGAGCAGACGAAGGGAGAAGGTGGGGAGCATGGGTGTCACACTGGTGTAAGGTGGGCACGTGAGAAAGGGATCTGTGCATACCTGAGTTGTGTTCTTCCACCAGAAAAGCTGAGCAGACCCCTCCCACTCTGTCCCTCGCTCCAAGCCAGAGGGAGTAGGAGAAATCACGACTACCTGATGCCTGCTTGGCAGCTGTCGTGAAACAAGGCTGGCAGCTGCCAAGCCAGATCCCTGTCGTCTGGTTAGAGCTGCACTGCCACGACAGGGCAGGACTCCTGCACACACCTCAGACCCAGCGCTACCTGCCCAAGGCTGAAGAGTCCTCAGACTCCAAACCGTATGAGGAGCTCCTTCCCCAGGGCAGAAATGAGCTGCAAGACCTCTCAGTTGGATTTGGGGACCAACATTCAACCCCAACAGTGTCAGGAGCTGCAGCAGGGAGGAAACTCATGTCTAACTCCCAGCTCAGTGTGAAAGTCAGCATGTTGTTGGGGTGGTGGTTCAGAGTTCCTCCTGCTGGGTGTTGAGGGAAGGCTGTTATGGAATAAACATCCCATTAAGTCAAGAGAAAACAGAAAAAAGAGCTGGCAAAGCCCAGTGGGGTGGGAGGCAAACAGCTCTATCAATGTTGAGAGCGAGCAGTTTATATAATCAACAGGCTCACCAGCTGGGAGGAGAGCAGCAGCACGAGGGAGCAGAGCTGGGGGCAGTGGGAAACCCTTGCCTTTCCCAAAGGGTTCGTCACCAGCAGGCAGGACAGGCTGGCAGCTGCAATTATTCCAGTGGACCTCACAGAATATCCTGAGTTGGAAGGGACCCATGAGAATCATGGAAGTCCACCTTGACAGGTACCAAGGAAGGCCATTCCCCTGTGATTTGTCTCATACTTCAGACCAGATTTTTTTCCCCACTATGGAGGGCAAGAAAAAGTGTATCTGTCTTCCACTCGGTTGCTGATTTTCAAGAAACCTGTTGGATATCATCTCTGGGAATCTCAGATTTAAACAGATCTTGGGTTTCACCCCAAAGCTGAGGGCAGGCCAGCAGGGCAAGCGTGCATGGGCACCAAGGGAAGTCATGCTGAGAGTATGAGCCCCCAAAGCCAGGAACCCCCAAAGCCCTGGGGCAGAATAACTGCACACCTGGGGCTCCAAGCCAAGCCCCTGCAGGGGTGCAGCACCCAGGGAACAGCTACCCTGGAGCTGCTGTGGGCGCTGACCCACCCAGAGGTCCCAGCGGGGTGAGGCTGGGCGCAGGAGGGGTGATGGGTACTGGCTGTCTGTTCTGGCTGCAGCAGCAGAGAAGTGCCAGGGCTGGCTGGGGAGACAAAAGCTCTCCAGATAGAGAGTAGATGTGTCCATCTGCACAGAGCTGCTGGAGCTGCCAGTCATCTCACGCAGCCCCTTCCAAAAGCCAGCAGCAATGGGGAGCGGCGCTGGGAAGCCAAATGCCTCTGCTAATTGGACCTTTACCATGTCAGTTTGTTTGTTTGTTTAGGATTTTTTTTTTTTGTGGTTTCCCTTCCAGGCTGTGGTGAGAGCCTGGGGTTAGAATCACAAAATGGTTTGGGTTGGAAGGGACCTTAAAAATCATCTTGTTCCAGCCTGTGCCAGGGCTTCACCACCCTCACAGTAGAGAGTTTCTTCCTAATGTCTAACTTAACCCTGCCTTCTTTCAGCTTAAGGCCTTTACCCCTTGTCCAGTCACTTCAGGCCCTTGCCCAAAGTCCTTCTCCAGCTCTCTTGGGGTCCCTTTAGGCACTGGAAGGGGCTCTAGGGTCTCCTTGGAACCTTGGCTTCCCCAGGCTGGATACCCCCATCTCTCTCAGTCTGTCCTCACAGGATTATCTGGGCCCTGCCAGGCGCTCTAACCCTTGCTGGGATGCAAGACCTGGAGGACAATGAGTTAAATTCTTTTGCCCATCCTGTTCCTCACGCCACTGACAACATTCAGGAAATGAAGGTCATTTCTCCAGCAAAGCTTGCTTCAGGGCGGGTGCTTCCTTGGCCCAGGACAGGCACTGGCCTCTGTTCTCTCTCTCTCACGGGGCTTGGATTTTCTGGTGCTACTAAAAGGAGCTACAGGGGTTTCTCCCCTCCTCACTCCTCCTGCTCTCTCTCCCAGCTGTTCAACTAGTGGTAAAACAGAAGCTGCTGGATCTTGAGGAGAGAATAAATAGCTTCAATTCAGCCATGGAAAGGAGATGGAGGCATTTGCTAGAGAGCATCTGACAGCTTGGGGAGAGCAGGCAGAGCTGGCTCTGGAGGAGCTGTGGTAATTAGGATCTGTGTTTGCACTCACTCTTTCATTCAGCACCAGAGGTTGCCATATGGAGAGCAGCCCTGTCACTGCAACATCACAGGGCCCTACAGCTCACACCCATCTCCCAGGATGCTGCTGCTCCAGCCTCTCCACACGGCTGCCTGTCGGGAGCATCGTGGCAGCTCTGACCCACCTGCTGCACCCTGGCACACCCCCAGGGCACCCCTGGGACCCGGCTGTGCTCCCCCTGCACCCTGCACTGCCTCAGGTGTGACAGGAGCGAGGCTGGAGCTGAGCTAGCACAGCCCCACGCTGCTCCTTCAGCAGTGTTTTCCTGCACCACGGCAGGATTGATTCACTCCCCTTCTCCTGCACCCTGTCACTGGCAGAGCCGGCAGTGAAATTACACCTTCTGCTCCACACCCCCGCATCCCTTACTGTCTCCTGGACAAACTCCACTGCCTGGTGTTATTTTTAGCTCCTGGGAACTCTGATCTTTTTCTTAATGGGACACGTGTACTATGAAACGTGCACAGGCAGATCACTCCAGCTGCGGGCTCGCGTGAGGAGCTGCCAGGCTGTCACCCACCTTTCCAGGCATGGGGAGGGCGCAGCGGGACCCATCTCAGCCAGCACGCCTGGCAGGGACCAGGATGGCATTGCTGTGCCCCCATGGCTCCCTTTACACAGGGTTAGAGCCCCAGCTGTGTCTCCACACTGCTGGCCATGTCCAACATTTTCCTACTGTGTTGGTTCCCTGTCATGGGATCGAGAGGGGGGAACCGCTCTGGTCCCTCCTGGGGGTTGGGGAGGCCTCGTGCAGCAGGGAGGTGCTGCAGGGTCACTGCTTTGGGGTATCAGAAACCCCTTGGGGCTTAGCCAGGCTGAGGTACAACCCCAGCCCACCACAGGTAAGCTGAAGCCCAGGACCAGGCTGCTCTTTGATAATGCTGATTAACAGCTGCTGGAGCAGCCATCAGGCTCCTGCAGCACCAGGAGGGCTCTCCCTTCCAGAGATGGAGCAGCAGCTCCTCTTTTCCTGCTTGGGGTAAACCAGGGATACAGGAAGATTTGGGTTTCTTTCACCAGGTGCTGCTGGAGTGCTCCAACCTGCCCGAGAACAGAGCAGCTCCCTGGAAGTCTCTGGATGCTGAGCCGTGCCAGCAGGGCGGGGAGAAAGGAATACACAAATCAGCCTATTTTTTGAAGTACCTAAATTAGGAGGTGGGAGTCTAATTTTAGGCACCCGGTGTTGCCCTTCAGAGCGGTGAGTTAAGGACTGCAAGTCCTTCAGTGAGCATTGCCCCTTTCCTGTGTGTCTGGGGCTGGGGCAGCCTCCTGCTGGGATCAGCCCTCGCTGCCAGCCTGGCCCATTGCAGGGGCACTGGAGCTGCTCAGACATGCTGTAATGGTCCAGGGACCCCATAAACCCTCAACAAGGACTTTACAGCCTGTTTTGCAACTGAGCCTGGCTGTGACTCAGCAGCAGGGGAAACCGAGGGCTATAACCACCCGGTGCTGACAGCACGTTCTCTCTGCCGAGCGAATCTCTGGGGCTGAGGCACCTCCAGCTGAGCTGTACCACGGTGCTGCTGCAGCAGAGCCATGCACACCTCGTTAATGCTAATGAATTAAGTATCCCAACACCCAGCCAGGAAAGCAGAGCTGCTGCTGTGCTGGGGATGAACACAGAGATACTGAAGTGAGGAAGGGAGATAGCAGGAGTGTGGATCTCCACCACCCTCTGCATCCCAGCCAGGGACAGCTGCAGCACTGGCTCCATGCCACCTGTGGCAGGTCAGACCCTTCCCATGTTTTACGTTCCTCCACAACCTCCTGGCAGCAGATTTGCTGCCCGTAACCCAGCACAGTGCCAGACCTCCTGCTGCTGAAGGAGTCCTTCACTTTGTCCTGTCCCACAGGACAATCCCAGGGACACCTGTGGCCACCTCAGCACCTCGAGCAGCACAAGGAGCTTGATATCATCTCTGGCAAGACAGAAAGACAAATGGGGACAGCTGGCAGATGGCTGTTTGACAATTGCCCCTTGGAGGACACCTCCTCTGCAGCTCTGCCAGCCTGCTGCTCTCGTTCAAGACTTTCCAATCATTGTAATAGAGTGAAACCTTATTTACTGCCCTCATCCGGCTTCCTAACGTGGGCACACTGCTGGCATCCTTCCCTCTGTGCTAACAAGAGCCTTAATGGCTCTTCTGCCACAGCACAAATCAACCCCAAATAAACGTGGGCTCTGGGGGGAGGCTGGAACTGGGGTCAGGAGCAGAGCTGGGGAAAGGGAAGGCAGGAGTGGTGAGGGGTCTGGCTGGTACCCACAGGTGAGGGTCTGGCCCTGAGCAGGGGCCAGGGAGCTGGGCAGGGTGGCCACAGGGTTGAAGTGCTGGAATGTGATGGCACAGGCATCCATGTGTTAAATGGTTCAGCTGGGAATGAAGGGCAGCTGGCAGACACCAGCAGGGGCAGGGAGATGGGGACACTGCCCTGTGCTGTGCGTGCACAGACTCATCACACATGGGGTCATCACTGGCCATTGCTTTGGGGAAGGCTTGGGCACAGCACTGTGTCCATGCCAGGCACTTGGGAAGCCTTGGGATGTGCCCTGTGTCTCAAGGACATGCTGGGACAGAGTGGCTCTCTGTGGCTGGGAATGCTGACTGGGCAGGACCTCACCACCAGGCAGATGACAGGAGGGTGGGAAACATGACAGGCAGCACTGCCTGCACCCAGCCCCCAGGACTTTCTCCTAAAATGGGACTCATCAAAGCCTCTTTTCCCAGAAGATGTGGATGGAGCTGCAGCAGGGACAAAGCTGGGAAGTCCCACTCTCTCATCTATGCTCTGGTCCCATGTGGGGCCACGCTGATGAGATGGAAGAGTGGAGGTGCCAAGAGGCACCTGTGTGTCCCCACAGCAGGAGGATGGGGACACATGCCACTGGAGCTGCCCGCTGGGGCGCAAACACTGTGTCTTGCAAGAGCATCTCAAGGCTGCTGATTTCCTCCGAGGATCTTCTTGGACCAAATCTCTAGAGCGTTGGAAATGCAAGAACATTTCCCTAATCAGCAGCTCCATCAGCACAGGGGACGCCAGCTCCCCATCAGTTCTGTCTGACGCAGTCTCTCACTTGCCATGCACCAACCAAGGCTCCACCGAGACTTTCACCAGGAGAGAAACTTCCCAAAAGGAGTCAGGGTAGAAATATCCGTGCAGAGAAACACTGATGCCCCTCTCAGAAGCAGCACCTCTGGCTCAGCTGTTTTGGCACGGGACAAAACTGCTCCAGAGAGGATTAGCAAATCGGTGATCAGAGGGCAGAGACACGCTGTGGTCAACCCCGCAGGAGGGGACCCCCAGCCCAATCCTGTTTGTCTCTGCTGGGGTTATTGATTTGCCAAGGCTCATCCTAGAGATTCAGGATTCGAACAGCAGAGCTGTCTCAGTGGGTTGCCATGGCAATGTGAAGCACTGCCACCTCCCTTCTCTGTCCCTGTGGTGGGACAAGACGGTGCCCAGGCAGCAGATCTCCCTTGGGGCAGGTTTGGGACTCGTTGTGCCTCCTGGGACACCTCTGGAGTGCATCTCCCATCCTCTGTCCCACCATCAGACACAAGCCATCAGTGCAGGCTGGCCTTGCTGGAGCTGGGGTGGAGAGGAAAGGAGATGCTGGGGTGAGCCATGTGGTTTCCCTCCATTTCCCTTCTTTTCCTTTCTGTGTTTTTCTCTTCTCCTTTCTTGCCCTTCCCAGGCCTGTGGCTCGACCAGCTCCTCTCCCATCAGATGTGCATCAGTGGTGGCAGGAGGAGGGTGAGGTTTGCAGAGCTGTGGAGGGGGCCCAGGAACATAAACACTCTGATGCACCAGAGACTGATTCCTCCCTCCAGCCAGCCAACACAGATGGTTTCCTCCAGGATTCCCCCTCCTCATGTGCTCCAAAATGCAGACACGTTCTGGCCAGATGTGATCAAAGGAATGGATCCCAGCCTTTGCATTTCATGGGTTTTCTAGAGGGTGTCTGAGATGTGCAGCTGCCCTGGGAGGGCTGTCCTGATGCCACAGGGCTGGAGATGCCCTGGCAAAGCAGGGAGTGCAGATCCTCATTGCCCCTCCAGGCCGGGGCAGGGACAACACAGAGCCCGAGGTGATATCCTCCTCCTCTTCCTGGGCTGCAGCAGCACGGTGCATCCTCTTCCCCTGGGAGGGGACACTGCTCCCGGCAGGGATGAATTATTCAGCAGTGGCCGCTCCTCCCGCTTGCCTTGCTCCGCGTGAGTCGCACTCCACACGCGCCTGAGCTGCCAGCAGGGATGTGATCAGGGGAAATGGGAAAAACGCTTGGATGG
The DNA here is from genome assembly GCA_013398275.1 of Promerops cafer. Lineage (NCBI taxonomy): Eukaryota > Metazoa > Chordata > Aves > Passeriformes > Nectariniidae > Promerops > Promerops cafer. The sequence continues at coordinate 76,176 of VZSE01006648.1, forward strand.
ATGGATGGAGGGATGGATGGATGGATGGATGGATGGATGGATGGATGGATGGATGGATGGATGGATGGATGGATGATGGATGGATGGATGGATGGATGGATGGATGGATGGATGGATGGATGGATGGATGATGGATGGATGGATGCATGGATGGATGGATGGATGGATGGATGGATGCATGGACGGAGCCGATGCGGGTCGCTCCTGTGAGGACAGAGCAGCAGATGCTGCCAGTGGTGCCCAGCCTAGTGTCACCGTGGGAGGTGTGTGTGCAAGAAGCTGGGCTGCCTGGGATGTCACCAGTGCCACCAGGGAGTCCTCCTGCTCAGGCTTTCCTTGCCTTGATTTTGCCTTTCCCCATACTCAGCCTTTTTCCCATCTGGCCTGTGCTGCCCTGCTTGGGGTGAACCGTAAGCTCAAGTGGACCTGCATCTGCTCCATGTCTTCTCATCCCTGAACATTCTCTGCTCCCTCCCCTGCCCTGAAAATCCCTTTGAGACCCCATGACCAAGACCCTGTGTAAGGTGCCATCACCCTGCAGAAGCCATAGTGCAAAATAGGGCAAAAAAGGTTTGGGCTCTGCAGCATGCTCCCAGGCTGTGTGAGAAATGCTTTCACAATTGTTGAAGATTCAATGCAAAGTACTCACTGAAGGCCAAGGGCTCTTGTAACAAAATAAAGAAAGCAAGCTTTTCTGAAAGCAAGAGCTGATTCATACTGACAGAGATGGCCATCTATTTAGGAAAGCTTAAAACCTCAGAAACCACCACTTCTGTTGCATCTAGCAGGGTTATAAGCTCTGCTGTAACCTGTCCCTTCAGTGAAAATAACACATTTACAGCAGTCTCCCTAGTCCTGCTGTCTAAACAACCATTAATCCACATGCAGAGAACGTGTGGTGGTGAAAGCAGACACGATTCAGCCTGGGCTTGACACAGAGCAAGCATGGAGGGGAGCAGGAGCCAGCACCATCCTGCTCTTGGACAAGGAGCAACCAAATCCTCCCCAAGCAAACCAGAGCCTGCCCACGGCCTCCCCTACTTTAATCTACATTGCAATGAATTAAACATGTTTTAATATCAAAAATGAAAGATCAAGGATCAGCAGTAATAAATCCTCCACACTCATTTTCCGTATTAAGCCGGTGTGTACCCAGGGCAAGTGCGATAATTAGAGTCAGCAGTGATTTATTTGGAGGAAGGAACTGAAGGCATTCAGATATTGGCATTCTCAGTCTTGGCATGTGTTTATACCCCCGTTCCCTGCCTGCACGATAAATCCCTCCACGGTGGAGGGCCTGGGGCTGGAAGAGCTGGTGGCAGCAGGACTGTGGGTCTGGGGTGTGCAGGGAGCCTCAGGCCTTGGGTGCTCTCTGCCAGTGTGGATCAAAAGGCACCCAACAGGCTGAAAGAAAGGTTCTGCTGGGGGCAGAGTGGCCTTTGCCTGTCCGGGGAGGATTTTAGCTGTGCTCCCAAGGGGAGGGTGGGTGTAACACCCCCCAGGAAAGCCCCTCCACTGAGGCTGGCTCTGGCAGGAGAGACCCGAGCTCCTTCAAGCACCTCTGGGACAAGGAGTCATTAGCGCTTCTGGATTTTCACTTCTCTGCCCCTTGCTCAGGCACTTTCAGCACAGGGACCCCCACCCTGGGCTGAGGACGTCACTGTCCCCAGCATCATCCACAGCCAGCAGTGGAGCATTTTCCTGGGCCATTTCCCAGCGCAGCAGGGCCAGCACCTGCATTTCAGGCACGCGTGCGGCAAGGAAGCCATGGTTACACACGGATATTTCTATTCTCAGCAGCCATTTTTGGAGTTGCTTTTAACTTTGTCCTGCCTTTTCACCTTTTTGGATAGGAGGTAGCATTTTTTTTTTTTTCCTCAGCATGGCTGTGAATTCTTGTGGTCGCTTTGAAGGCTGGAGAGGTCTCTTCTTGTTGGGGAAATGAGGCTGCAGGCTTTGCTCCCCAGCCATTCCAGCCCAGCAGCAGTGGGGTTGTGGAGTGGGATAGGTGTTCCTTGGGTGCTGGGGGGGCTTTTTCTGCTGAAAACCTGAAGATTCCCCAGCAGCTGAGTGAGGCTATGGGCTTGAAAACACACAGAGGGTGAGGCGACCTTCAGCTGGGCTTGCAATTTTCTGAAGATTCATGCCAATGATTCCAGAGCTTAGGGGCTGCCCCATCCCTTGGCAGCCAGAAACTGCATGTGAAAGGCTTTGTAGACACCACTGAAATTTCTCCAGGAGGCACAATCCCCTCTGGAAATTTACCCTTGCACTTAGAGGCTTCAAACACTTTATCTTTTTCCTTACCCCAAGACATAATCCATGGATGCTCGGGCTCTGTGGATCACAAGCAGAAGCCTTTGCCCTGAAGGAATTGGAGGATTTTGCCTTTTCTTAAACGGGGAAAGGGGGGAATTCAGTGGCTACTCAACGGCTGTGAAAACCCTCATTCAACCTACCTTATAGATGCCTCAGGCTGTGCAGGCTGTCACTGCCCCAAGGGGATCAGCACTTCTGATGGCCCAGTCCCACCAGCACAAAACGCTGCTGGTACTGATTGTCTCAGAATGTTTATTTGTTCCTCCAGGCCTCAGCCTCAAAAAACACTGGACTGCACAAGGAATTGAAGTTTTAATGTATTCTTCGAGGATTAAATTTCAAGATCTCATAAACACCCACTGAGGCTTGGGGATACGCACCTAGAAGCAGAGGATGAGAATCCAAGAGATGGTATTTAAAAGTGAATTAATCTGGGATTTTGAGTCAATCCTGCTATATTTAAAAGCCTCATTCTTGAGGGAACACTGCCACAAAAGTACTCTGTCCTCAGTGTTGGTGCTGGCACTCAGTGTGACACCCTTGGTGGGGACCAGTGCTGGTGCCCCACTGCCAGCAGCAAGGACACAACCTGCCCTAAGCACCAGGGAGTCCAAATCTTCCCAGGGGATAGGGGCTACAGCTTCCCCTGACATGGCAATGAAGGATAATAACTTGGCACAATTCCCACTGAGGGCAAATCACTTTCAAAAGTTCCTGGGGGAAAGCACAATTTAGACAAAATGTTCCCAAGTCTCCTAAAGACCCCACAGGGGAAAGGCAGGACAACCCATCCTCCTGAGCCTTGCTGCTGGAGCACCTGAAAATGGATGGTGTCAGGTCCTAAATCACCTCGAGGAGATTTTTTTCCCTTGCTTGAAGCAGTAGCATCCATAAAGAAGGTGCAGAGAAGCCTTGCCTTTTGGGCAGTGCCTGCACAGGTCCCTGTGAGGATGTCCTGGCTGCTGCTCAGAGCAGGGAGATGCTTTCCCTGCTCTCAGAGGATGGAGCTGGGAGAAACCTCCCATGGCTGTCCAGTGGAAGAGACTGGGCTTTTTCCAGATTTTAAAATCTTCATGAATTCCCATGACTCCAGCAGCTGAGGCTCACTTCAGCCACAGGATATCACAAGACTGATGTTCCCAAGGCTGGCAAAGGTGGGCATAGCTCTTAAACATCCTGCCATAAAATCACAGTCTCCTTCAGCTTGTTGTGGTAGATCCAGAGCACTTGGCACTGCTAGGAGCCCAAAGGACAGCCCTGCAGCAGCACGGAGAAAGAGGAGGAGTACCTGTTTTCAGCCACAGAGCATTTGGTTTTTTTCTCTTTTGCAGAGGTGGGCTGAAAGCAGTGAGAACAGTCTATGGCATTGAACTCCACATCTAACACCTGAAGTCCTTGCCATCAAAATAGAAACTTATATAAGATCTGAAGGGAATGGATGGGATTGGGCCTGTGTTTCCAGCACAGAGCAGGTGAAGCCCTGGGCTGAGCAGAGCTGGCTGGGGATGGCAGGGAAGAGGCTGGGCTGCTGCACTTGGAGCAGCTGCCACATTTGGCTGGGAGCATCTCTCTGTGCCCATTGACACGCTAAAATAAATAGAGATACCTTTTGATGTTGCCTTTGAATTGCTACTCTCTCTTCCTTCTTGTCCCCAGGGTGTTTTATTGGACTTTGTAATAAAGATGGAGGGGGGCAGAAGGGGGAAAGTTCTTTGAGTTTATTGTAAATGAGCATAATTTTATCATCCCTCTGCTTCCATTTTAGATTTACCCTGTAATCTTATTTACAAGCTGAATACCAAGTGCTGGAGTAATCAGTGGGTGATCAATAACCAAGAGAGGCTCCTTGAGCTGCAACCATTTAAAGTCATTCTGTTCCCTTGCATGCAGGTATGGAAGCTGTTTTTTGGGCGGAAAGGTGCTGCTGGGAGAGCCCAGCATGGTCCCCTTTATGCAGATTGAACCAGGGGTCTGACAATCCCCAGTCCTCCTCCTATGGGCCACCAGCTTGGCCACGAACTGAATCCTCAGCACAAGCCATGGTTTCAGGGTGGGATGCAGCCAAACCTTCCCCAGTGGACATCTCCTTCAAGGCAGGCCTTGAAGTAGGGCAGGGGGACCACAACCACCATTCCTCCTCCTACTCAGCCCAGTGTAAACCAGGAGCAATGCTCCCAAAACAGAGATGTGCTTCTGCCTGGGGCGGCAGGACTAGTCGGTGCATCCACAGGAAGTTTGGGCTGGTGTGCTGGGGAACACATCAGCCCCTGTCTGCTGCTCATTAGCACGATTGCCCTCCCTGGGATCGCTAATCTTGTTATTTCTTACTGCCCTCTCTTTTGCATTCAGCTTTGTCTTTCATTTACCTGAAGATGCCAGCAACCCCAGTGCACTTTTAATTCAAAATAAAGAAATATGCCTGAGTTTTAAAAAGGGCTGCGGGGAGGACAGACGGAGAGCTTGCCATCTCTTTTTTACTCTGTAGTCCAGACCTGGCAAAAATCAAATGGCTAAATTCAGATGTTACCTCTCGTGTGACCACCCTGAGCAGAGGGGCCAGGACATGGATACTTGCCCAAGCTGCCTGCCCACTGCCTCCCCCTTCCAGCTCCCACACCGGCTGGGAAAGTGCCTGCTGAGTGCCAGCCTGTTGCTGCCTCACTCTCCTCTTGCTGCCTCCTCCTTACTCAGCAGCAGCATCTCCCCCAGCCCATCCATCACCCCGGATTAGCCATTAGTACGGTCACCCATTCGCGGGGCTGCAGCTCCGGCGGATTGTGTTAGCATTCCAGCCACCACAATGAATGGCCTGACATCGAAACCCTTTTGGATCGCAGGGAGAAGCCAATCAATTATTTCACTCCCCTGCCTGCTGCCAGCACCCGGGCTGGAGCATGCTCTGATCCCTTAATGGCATTTTGAAACACCGTCAAGAGAATGGTGCATTTCATTTCTCTCTGTGCGTGGCCAGTGCCAGAAGGGCGTTATCATAAACCCCTTGGTGGGACAGGCTGTCCCCTGATGCTGCCCGACTGTCCCTGCACCCCTCCTGCTTCCTCCCAGGGATGCACAACCCGACTCCCCCGCAGCCACCTCCTGCCACGGGAAGCACTGCAGGTAGTCCAGCCTCCCAGGCAGGCAGAGGAAAAGGGAGGAATTGTGTGCAAAAAGGAAAAGAAAAGCCTTAATTGGAGTGCCCTGTCTCTCAATTCACCTAAAGCCATCAAGTTCCCAGCAGCAGCATGGCTCTTGCTCACTTCCCTTCTCTCATGTACAAATATAGCACAATAATTAGATGAGGGCTCTTTGCCCTCTCGTTGGCATCTCGTCCTGCGTGGAGCAGGGTCAGGCAGCCAGCACGGCATGTGGTGCTGGGCAGAGCATCCTCTGAGCACACAGCCACAGCCCCAAACACTCCTCCCTCCTGGGAAACGGGGGGACACTCCCAGTCACCCCCAGCTCCCAGGAGACACCACACGGCTGGGCTGGGCAGTGGGGAAAGCGTCCTGGCTGCTGGCTGGGGGTCACTCTGCATCAAAAGGATCCACATCGTGTTTAAAGCACCGTGTCCTCCAAAGTCTCCCCAGACAGCTGTCCCAAAGCCATGATCAGTGGGGTGGGATGAGTGGGAAGGACGATTTCCCTGCCCACTGCCCCAGTTTCTGCAGTGCTGGTGAGAGCACAGCTCTTGCTGGTGGAGCCAGGGCTCGCTGAAGGAACTTCTTGCAGCAGCTTCTGTTCCTGGGGCTGCGTGTGAAGGGAAACAACAGCCTGGGGAATGCTGAGGCTGCTCCCAGTTCCCTTCAGCTTGCATTAAACCCAAGTTATTTCAGGACAAACAATCCCGTCTCCTGGTTTACGACACTCATGTTCAGAAGTCTCGAGCCCTTTGGGATCCAGAGCAGACACTTTGTCCCCTCACTGAGCTCTGCTTCCACCCCCCATGAGAGAGAAGCAGAGCTCCTCTCACACAGTCAGGGGACTCTCAGCTGCTCTTTCCTCTGTGTGGTGGCTGTGTGAGCTTTAATGATTTTGTACATGCTTAGAAGACTTTTTCACTCGATAACAATGGTCAAAGTGAAGGAATTGCCAAAACTGAGCTCCACATCAAGGCAAGCATACGGGGCCTGATGTCCTCCTGGATATCACATCTCAACTCAGCTGTAGCAGCAGGGCTGGAGAGAGCATTCCAGTCCTCCTGTGAACAGCAGGATTGCAGGGCTTTTCTCTCTGCACATGTGGAGAAGCAGCCTGAATGGAAGGCACCAGCTAAATATAAACTCTGATTTAAAAGATAAGTGATGGTAAGTGATTTCATTGTTTGGGAGCAAGGACCTCCAAACCATTCACTGGAAAAGACTCAGCCAGCCTCAGCAGAGTAATTAAAGGTAACTGTAGCCCAAAGCAGTCACAGCACAAATAAAGCAAGGAATGAAGATAGCACTCCTGCAGTGAGCTGACCTTGGTTGGATGCCAGGTGCCCACCAAGCTGCTCTATCCCTCCCCTCCTCAGCAGGAGAGGGAATGGGATGGGGTGGAAGAAGAAAATAAGCTGGAAAAAACACTCATGGGTTGAGATGAAGGCAGTTTAACAAAGCAAAAGGCTCAAACCAGCACCAGCTGAACAACAACACTAAAGATCTGTGTGCCCAGGGAGTCATGCCCTGGCCACCTCAAGCACCCGTGGCAGGGCACTGTCCAGCTGCCACCAGCCTGCCTCTTGGCACCCCCTCAGGGAGGGTGATCCCCAGCCCCTTGACAGAGAGGGAGAGCCACAATCTTAATTGTGCTCAGCCTTATCAGGTCCTGGAGCGGGCTGCAGTATTTGAACAAGGTGAACAAAGAGATTTCAGAGGCAGCAGGAGGCCTCTTGAAGAGGATGAAAGGAATCATCTGCAGCGATGGAGAGAAGAGACAGCACAGGGAAGGGAAGGGAAGGGAAGGGAAGGCAAGGCAAGGCAAGGCAAGGCAAGGCAAGGCAAGGCAAGGCAAGGCAAGGCAAGGCAAGGCAAGGCAAGGCAAGGTCTGGCTCTGTGAGCCAGCGGGGCACTCACAGCTCAGGGGATGCTGTACACGAGTTCCATGTGCCAGGGTTCCAAGGCCTGACACAAGCAGAGCACTTCCACCTGAGCTCCTCTCAAAGCTGATTTGCCACCCCGTCCACTGGTCAGGAGTCCTCACAGGTCCTGAGGTACTTTAGTGAGGAGGGCTGTCCCTTGAAACTCCTCTTCAGAACATCCAATGCCCTTTATTTGAAAGGCAGCTTTGCCATAGGGGGAGCTTCTGGTGCAGGCCAAGGAACACCTCCTGGGTTGCAGCAGGTACAAATCCCTAAGCATGTTGGACATCAGCACTCACAAAACTGAGCTCTCCAGACCTCTGCCAGCCCTTTTCTGCAGAAGGTAGAAGCATTGGGCCAGGGAAACTCAGGTTGTAGCACCTCTCCTGTGGAAGCAGGCTGAGAAAATTGGGATTTTTCAGCCTGGAGAACCTCCTCAATCTGGAGAATTACCGTTCCAGGATCTAAAGGAGCTCCAAGAGAGCTGGAGAGGAACTTTTAACAAGTGCATTGAGAGATAGGAAAGGGGGAATGGCTTTAAACTGACAGAGGGCAGGTTTAGATTAGACATAAGGAAAAAATGGTTTACAGTGAGGGTGAGGCCCTGGCACAGGGTGCCCAGAGAAGCTGTGGCTGCCCCATCCCTGGAAATGTTCAAGGCAAGGTTGGACAGGGCTTGGAGCAGCCTGGGATAGTGGAAGGTGTCCCTGCCCATGGCAGGGGGGTGGAATGAGGTGGTCTTTTAGATCCCTTCTGACCCAAACCGTCCTATGATTTAATGCACTAGCCTCAAGCTTCCTTGAGCCTGTGGGGCTTTGCAACCCAATTCCCTGTCTTCTCAGCCATGGTCTGCCTCCTCTCCCTTCTCTGCACTAAAGCTGTACCCTGACATCAGCAAAACTAAGTACCTGTCCAGGAGAGGAAAGCAAGATTGATTTGACTCCAAATGCTGCCAAATGCATAAAGCCAACACAGTGGGAAAAATAAGGCAGGCAATTTCATCCTAGTTGCCTTCAGCAACAATGACATTAGGTGTTATGTGATACAAGAGAAGAGCCAATATTTCCAGACTGAAGGGCAATTATTTAAACCTCTGTATTTAGAGGGTCTGGAAGCTGCTCAGAACAGGAGCACTGGAAACAGCTTCTGACTTGGGATTGTGTGGGCCCAACACTCTTCTTGATGGCTTCACCCTAGTCCAGACTTCACATTTAAAGAAAACTTGGGGCAAAGTTTCCAAAAGCAACGTTATCCTGATTATTCTCCACCATCCATAACCATCAGCTGGATCAGCACTACAAGTCAAGTGCCAAAAGTTTTTGCCAACCCTGTATTTCCAGCTAGGAGCACAGGAAGAACCCTGCTCACCTCGCTGAGCACAAGCTCTGGAGCCCCAGCCTAATAATGTAAATGTCAGTGGCTGAACCTCCAGCCAGCCTTTGTCTCTGGCACAGGAATGCATTGCCGGGGCTGTGAAATATTAAATGAGGCATTAGAGTCAAAAGAAGAAAATTACAAATCCAGAGGCTGCTTTCCAATGCCCCCCGGGCTTGGCTCTGGCTGCCTGTGACGTAAACAGGGATGGATTTATGGCAAACCCACCCCAGCAGGGGCACCAGAGCTGGCAGGGGACAGGGGGTGGCTCCTGCACATCCACACCCCTCAGCCTCAGGCAGGGCTGCTGCTGCACTGGCCCTGCCTAATGCCAGGGCCCTGGTGATGGTCAGAGCCCCCCCAGCTCCCTCCCGCTTCAAACAGGAGGCTGTCAGGATTCAGAGCTCCCCACAGAGCCTGGGGCAGAGCAGGGTAATGGATGAAGGCTTCTCAGTGCCAGGCTACTGCTTTTCCTATAAATCCACTCCATTTTGCCATGGAAATAGCCAGGAAGCCTCAGTAGGAGGCTGCCACGGGTGCTTGTGGAAAGCCCCAGTCAGTGCCTTGGTACCTCTGCTGGCACTGAAGCAACTTTGCAAAACTGAGCTTCAAAGACCTGAGATCTGCCAGAAGTGAAATAAAGAGACATCCCAGAGAGCAGACAAGGAAACAGGGCAGGTACAGAGGGGAGGGATGCTGAGACACTGCAGGCATGGAAATCCAATTCCTTGTTAAGTTGGAAAAGGCAGGGCTTTGGTGATAACGCTGATGGGGTGTCATCCCTCAAACTGGGATGATGCTGCAGGCTGGAGATGCAGAAAGGCACACATGGGCATGGAGAAGAAAGGACTGACAGAGCCCCGGGTGTGTTACTGGAGAATGTAGGAACTAACACAGCAAAGAACCTGGGAAATTCAAACCACCAGTGCCACACAATGGGCTGAATGCATCCTGAGCTGCAACCAGAGCTCTGCAGCTACACCAGGGGGATGTGGCACCCAGGGCACTGGGAGCAGCCCTGAGGATCACTCAGCCTCTGAGGCTATTTAGGAGCTATTTTCACAGTTCTCTGCAGGTATTCTGTAGGATGTTTAGCCACCACTCTGCCCCAGAGAGGCTTATCCTTTTCTCTTGGCATAACCTCTCAATTTTTTTGAGGGTGAACTCAGAGTCATGAATTACACATCCACCAGGAGGGCAGGGCTCCTGGCACATCCATGCCAAGTATTCCAGCCTCAATAGCTCACCAGGAGGGTCTGATGGAGGCAGCATTCACCAAAGCTGGGCGAGATCTGGTACCCTGTAATGGAAACCACCTCTCCTTCAGAAAGAGAGGGACATTTGCAAAGTGGGATTGAGAAATGACAGCCACAGCAGGTCCTGCCACCTTCAAACTCCACCTCATCAGCCAGGGTCAAAGCGCCAATATCTCTGTGCTGTTAATGAGGCACATGGCAGATAAAGTCCATGTTTGCAAAAGATATTTAAGGCACAGCTGTGTGTACCACCTAATCCCCTTACATCTGTGATTAACCATGGGCCCTTGATACTTCTGGTCGCTAGGGCAGAGCATTTTACTTGAAGCTGCCACAAAATTACCATTTCACACCCTGATTCTGACCTCTACTTCGTCTCCTGTGCCCCACTGGGTCAATAAAACCAATGCAGTAAAACCATGCAGCACAGGGGAGTGAGAGGGAGGGGTGTGGTGGGACAAAGGGACAAAAGGATGGATTCCCTGGGATCATCAGTCACCAAGGACTGAGGAAGCACTGTCCCAGCAGCTTGAACCCCACAGGGTTCCATAAGGGTTCCCATCAAGAAAAGGTTCCAGCTGATCCATGGCCCCAAGGAACCCCACCAAGACACCAGAGATGTCCCCACCTCGGAGATCCTTGCCTTGCACGCTGCTGTCTCTTGGAAGGGTGATACCTGCACCTGCAAATCTCAGGAACTTCTGCTCCAGAGCTGCAAGGGCAGCAGCTTTAAGGCAAGTGAAGGATTTCCAGAGCACAGCACACACATCAAGTACAAAGGCCAGGGCTGTCTGTGGCAGTCAGAGCTCTGGGCTGCTGCAGAGCAGAGGCATTACAGCCTGAGCTCTGCTCACAGGAGAAGAGCTGTGGATGAAAAGCTCTTTCTGAGACAGGCAGGGCTCTTTCCAGTGCACCTGTCACAGCTCTAAACTGATGCTGCAGGACTTACATCAACCAGGGCAGCTCCTATGGCTGAAGGGAGGGAAAGATTTGAGTACCCTTTTTAGTAATAGTGTACACCATGACTCAAGGGCTCTGGATGATGTTAAGACTGAGGAAAACCCAGTGATAGGTTGGATTAGATGATCTCCAGAGGTCCCTTCCTACCCTAACAATTCTGTGATTTGGTGATAGTGGCAGGATATTGGGACAGGAATCAGAAATAAATTCCAAGTAGTTGTTCTGTTTGCCTGAGTGAATTTACCACAAGGACTGGAGAACTTCACACTGCAGCCCCATCTCAGCCCCTCTCTGTGGACTGTAAGCAGCCCTTAGCAACTGTCTCACTGGCTGTATTTGCCCCTGTTACAGGCTCATGCTGTGCAACTGCTCCTTTTGATTTCTGCCAAGCATCTTTTAGGACTGATCCCTTCACTTAAAAACCCTCACAAATATTTTTGTCACTAACTCTTCACACAAAATTATTTCTGCATAAATAGTCCCTGTTCTCTGCTTACAAATATTGTGCTTTGACAGGAAAAAAGAAGGTCCCTGCAGCCTTGCCACCTCTCCTTGAACTTGAGAGCACCATTTCTGAACGGTGCCAGACTTTCCCCAGCCTAACCAGGTCTGAGTGAGTGAAACCAGTCCTTCCCTGTGCAGCCAGATGCTGCATTGTGATGCTAGCCCAGAGAGAAAGCGAGCAGCTTAGACTGTACTGACAGAAGTCCTAATGGAATAATTAGACTCAAATAATTCAATTAACACTGCAATTGAGTAATTGCATTTGGAGCATGGCTGTAATTGAGCAATATTTGTATTGTCCCAGCCATGAGGGTAGGCACAGTCGCCTTTCAGCAGGCAGAAGGAGACAGATGGTGCTAATAAAGGGCAGAAGATGGATGTGAGGTCACCAGATTAAGTGTGCTTCCTTTTTTTGGCCAGAGAAGGAAGTCAAACCACTGTGATCCCGTTGCCTTTAAAAGCCGAAGTAACAGAAATAGAAGAGACTGCAGGATTGCAGGAGTCTGCTTTACCATTAATTACTTTTTATTGAAAGCTCCCAGCCCGCTTGGCATTGCATCAGCAAGAGGGCAGCCGTGTCCCTGCCCACAGAGCCCCTTATCTTAATCGAGCTCAGACAGCAGCAGCAAGTGGTGAGCTGAGACCTGGGGAGGAATGTCTGCTTCCCTTGGCAACCTGAGCCAGCCTGCAGAGCGTCAGGCCAGGAGGCAGCAGACGAGATCTCAGTAAGATAAAGCAGAGCCAGGAAAATAAACCAGCGATTTTGGGCTGCCTCACTTGTGCCGGGTGTAGCTGCATCCTGAGATTCCACACAACAGAGAGCAGGGAGGGGGCTCTGGGTCAGTGAAGATAAATTACCACCCGTGACACCCCCACTTGCACCACAGCCCGGTTCTGAGGAGTGTCCAGAGTGGCTGCTCCACTGTCCACTGACTCTTCTTTCCCTAAAAAGCAGCATCAGTACTGCAGCAAAAGAAAAAGGCACTGCCTCCATTTACCTGTGGGTACAGGGGCTTTAGGTGCTGCATGTGGATCCTTCCTTTGAGGCTCAGGCCGATGATCAGCCTTGGGGAACACGGGCATTTGGGCTTTCAAGGCTTAGTCTCAGCCAAACACCAGCTGTAGCTCACAGCTTGCCAATATTTGGAGATGGGGTCTTTCCTGGGACTTGTAGCCTGAGGTGCTGGGAATGGAAAAGTTAACAGCTTGGTTAACCCCTTCCAGTCTGAGAAGTCACTGCAAGCATGATGTCTATCTCCTCTAGCTACTCTGAGCTAGGCTCTTGGCAGCTCTGTTAGAGTACCACAAATCTGCCTCTCTTTTCCTTCCCTAGAGCAATTACAGTTCTTTTTTTTTTATTTTAGTCTTTTTTTATTTCCAACTCCCAGAGCTTTCCAAGCAATTTAAACTTGTTTGGCAGATTTTATTTTTTTTAGAAAGAGGCAGCTGATGCCAGTATGCTGTTTGCAGCTCCTCTCCTCCCACTCCCAGAAACATCTGAGCTTGGTTAATTACTATGAGACCTCTCCACCTCTGCCAGTGTTAGCTGGAATGATGGGTTTACACCATGCATGTCAACAAGCATCTAGATGGAAAATAAACCTACTGATGCTCCCACTGTTGGGGAAACGAGTGTGCTGATTCAGGCATCTCAATCCATGTGGATGACAGGCACATCCTGCTCTGCACCAGGGCCATGCTGGATCCTCCTGTGTGCACTGCAGCACAGACCCACAGAAAACAGCCTTTGGTAACTCAGCTCCTTGCTCTCATTTGAGAGAGGGTGTTCACACATGCAAAATTGACTCTTTAACTTTTCCCAGGCAGGAAAAGCACAGGAGCATCTCCATGTGCTCAGGAGAGGGCTGATAACACCCCCAGCTTCTCTTGCAGCCTGTGCCTCAGGAGGGCACTTGGCCATGGGCATCTCCATTCCCACACTACCACTTGGATTTGCAGCAAGAGGGAACAGAAGCAGGTCTGTTCCTCTGGGCACAGTGTCCTGCTGCAGGCCTGTGGCACAGTGAGGCACAGAACTGAGCTGTGGCTCCTTTTCCTTGAAGGCACACGGCAATGCAAGTCCGAGAGGGGACAGACACGTCCTTGTGACGGGAAAGCCGCGTGATGGTGACGAGTCTGCTCTGACTCATAGCCCAAGAGATGCTGTGATATTCCACCCCTGGCCTGCCCTGTCCACCTGCTCTGAGCACTGAGGCAGAGCTTTAGCATTCAAGTCCATATTTACCCTAGGACCTCATTTTCCCACCACAAGAGCAAGCCCAAATCAAGGGGCAGTTGACCTTGCTCACTATAGCAGCTCATCTTCTGGTTAAGATCTTGCACACAAACTCATTCCCAGCTCCTTCAGAGTTCCTTCAGATGGGTTCAGGCTCTGTGTGCTTTGGTTTTATCAGGTGTTTGGCATCAGCCCCATTTCCAGTTCAGTCCCCTCCAGTGAGTACCAAAACATTCTGCTTCCAGGTGACAAATTCCATGGAAAATATGCCACACTACCCAGATGTTTCCCCCCAACACTTTGGTAGGGCATTTAAGCAATTTTCTCTTTCTTTTTTGATCCATATCAACTTTCTCCTGTTTCTGTCCTGTACCCTGTTCTATTACACATTTTTGTACCAATATAGTATACCACACTTTATAACAAACTTGTATAGAAGTGGTATTTAAGCTGATCCATTATTCTTCCAACGAGAACAATTTCAACAGAAAGGAATTTAGCCTGACAAATGCTGCCCAAGACCTGCCCTGATCATCCTTATGCTGCACAGCTTTCATTAACTTAAGAATGAATTCCTGTTGTGTCTCATGGCTTCCTTCAGACATTATTATTCCAGCTCCCAAGGACATAAACAATTCTCTTGATTTAAGAAAGTAGGCTGAGATGCTGCTTGGCTGTGGTTTGGGGAGGGGCAACAACATCGGAAAACACATTTTATTCAAGAAAACAAAAGTATTAGTTCCAAATAGAAGCAGTGGTCCAATTTAAATAAACTCACTGAGCATAAACTTGGGAACTCGTCACACCAGAGAACAGAAATGGGGTTTTCTATTACTTCTATTACTATTCATTCAGCAGCTGTATCACAGCAAGCAGTTCATCACCTTCAGCTCTCTTATCCAAGCACTGGTTCAAGACAACCTTGCAGAATCTTTGTGAAACTTTTCATCCGAGGGTTGCCCTACCCCTGGTCTGAAGGTAGCACCTGGCTCCAGAATCAGAACAATTCTAATGCCCTCATTTATCTGTTTACCTACTGATCTTAGAGCAAAAGCTTGTGGTATTTCTTTTCGTTTATATTTTTGAATGGGTTTTTTTGGTTTTTGATTTGTTTTGTTTTTAATAAACATGGACTGCTCTAAATAGGGAAAAGGATGGAGGCAAGCATGCATATGCATGTAGGCCTAAAACTAGATGTGACATCCCCTGTTCCAGGTCAGGGCACAGCAATCTGTCACCCAGGCACTGCACACACTAGCTCTGCTTACCCAGAAATAGGTGCTGCAGGGACAACACAGAGACTCAGGCTGTTGGGAGCATTTGAGAGGGTTCATGAACTCCCAACACCAATTCCCCTTTCATCCGCTGGTAACAAAAGTAATTGCAATGGGCCACCTTAGTCTGATCCCCGGAGTGAGACAAGGTTCCCAGCCCAATAAATCTCCATGACCCAAGTGCTCAGGCCCTCTTGGAAACCTCATAGCTATTCCAGGCACAGTCCCCTTCCCACAGCTTCTTTTGGCACAGGATTTTCAGTGCTGCTGACATTCTAACAAAGGTATCTCATCAGCCCTAAACTCAAGGTGGCTGTCTGCTCTGAACTTCCCTTTCAACACGGTGGTTTTAAAGAAACTTTGATAATGTCTTTCTTCCTCCACTTGTGCTTTTGCCCAGTTCACATCACTGCCTCACTTTCAGCATCTCACTCCACACCCACCATTTAGTTTGCCTTCAGCACAGCCCCTGCTCATCTAGTTTCTCACAGTGCTGCTCCTCACCACTTATCCTGGATGGAATCCTCTGGCTCCCCTGGGCTCAGCTCACGTGAGAAAAGGTGTAGCTGACTATCCCAGGTGAAGTCAGTCCCTCATCCCCCTCTATATACTTGCCAGCTTGCCACAGTGGCCCCCAAGAGCAGCTTTGGGGATGTAACAACAGGAATCTGGGTCAGGAGATCCCATCACCAGGGCTCCCAGTCACAGAAATCCCCAGGGGTGATAGCCTCTCATTACCTGGGCCCCTGGGAGGGGTGGAACCCACCCAGAGCTCACAGTATCATTTAACTCAAGTATTGGTGCTTACATCTGTACAGTTCCTAATCTGCCACTGTTTGGCAAATGTGTGTCTTGCCCACATCACCTGATGAGTTAACAAAATCAGCTGTGTCCATCTCCATTCCTACCCTGTTCCTTTTTACACAGCCTTCTGACATAACAAGAGTTTTCCAGAAGAGGTGTGTGGCTCCTTTTCTCTCTGCTCAGCAGCTGCAGGAGACAGGCTGCCAAACAGAATCAGAGAATTGGTTCAGTAAATACAACATAGCACTCTTGGAAGTGTTTGCTGGGTTGTGATACCATCAAGTGAAAATGGCACGGTTAAAAAAAAATATTGATCAGCATCAGAAGTGAGTTTCCAGGCTGCTGGGACCCACAAAGGAGACACCCAATTAAAGAGAGATGGTCTCTAAGGACTGTAGGTGGACAGTAGCTGCTATCGTTCTGGCAACTTCCTATGATCTTCTCTTCAGAAACGAGTGTGTGGAGGCAGAGAAAAAAGATGAAAGGGAGGCCTTGAGATAAGAAAGCCCCAAATGATCAAAGATTCCTCTGGATTGAGAGAAGTATTCCAAAACCAAAGGCATTCTTTGTTGCCTGTGTCGCTGTTGCCCTGGAGTGGATTTCAAAAACTTCTTTAAGTATTCATCTGGGATGTGGGGACACACATCAGGAAGCAGAGAGAAACTTTTCAGGCCTTGGGGAAGGCTGAAAATTCTGAATGATTCTGACTTTTTCTGAATTGGTTCATTTCTTCATAACCAGATTCCACCGGGAACGTGTGGTATTGGCTGCATTTGAAGCAAGGGCTCAAGAGGCCTCTCAGTTCTGTCAACACTCCTCACACAGCCTGCAGCATCTGCTGCTTTTGTGCCATGGTCCTTCACTGCAAGTGCCTTAACACACTCCAGGTTCTGCCTGTGGTGCTCATGCTTGTGTCCCCTTCCCACCCACACGGACAGGACACACATGAGCGAAGGACAAAGCTCTTCCCCCAGCACTGGTCTGAGTGAGGGGGAATGAATCACACGCTTCACTCACATTAGGCACATCCAACACGGGTCAGATATGGCAACTGCAACCTGCCAGAAGGCTCTGGTGAGAAATGTCCTAATGTGAGAACAATCAGGGGAGATAAAGCACTTAGGGAAGGAGAGAAGAGACCAGAGTCTCCTGAAAAGAGCACAGAACAAACAATCATGATGGAAAGGGAAAAACAGAGATGCTGTTCACCATCCTCTGATGAATTCATCACAATCTGAAGGTGGATTTTGCCCGAAGGAGAAAACAGAATGAAGAGAGACACAAAGAGAGTGAAGAGAGACACCAAGAGACAAATCACCTCCTGTTTGTGAAGATCATAGGAAAAAAATAAACCAGCCCCCAGCATATTCAGGCAGCTTCCCTGGAGCCAGGACCATGGGCAAACAACAATGACTGTCTGCCTGTGGCAGCAGTTCCTGAAGGGGATCCCAGAGAACAAGGAGGAATCCAAGCTGCAGGTGCTGCAGAGCAGAGGGTAAAAGTCTACACCAACACCAGCAGGTTGAAAAGGAGCTGCTTCAGCACGAGGGAGACAGATCTGTCTGTACACGTAGGTACAGCTTAGTCATTTTAGATAAACTTTGTCTGGAGGGAAGGATATACTGATAAAGCAGTATTTCACACAGTGCAAGAAGTACATGAAGTTTGGATACAAACTTTAAACTAAAGAGCAGAAAAATGAAGTAGTCTTTTAAGCCAAATAAAAAGGGTATATGATGATATCAACAGCAGACCTGGAGGAAGATGAGAATGAGAGCCTGCAGGTTTCAGGGAAAAACCTGAATTTAAGTTCTTGCACTGTCTCTGGTGTTTATATGGAGCAATGCATCTGGGTTTTCTCTTCCTCAAGCTATAGAATGAGGCAAATATCTTGGCCCCAGGGCAGTAAGTTGACAAGGGGGAATATGAAGAGAGGTGAAATTCAGAGAGTGAGCTGTGCCAAGTATTTTAGCACACCACCATTGTTCTGAAAGAAGGCAGGAACAAGTCAAAATGGGGATGGTGGCTCTGCAAGCACAACTGGAGGACAGAATGTGTGACCAAGGTGAGATGAGAACCTCCAGCTTATTGGGATACTACTGCAAACAAGCCTCTATCTCAGTTCCACATCTACAGTACCCTCTGCTTCACTGCAATACATTTAATCAAGCTGCTTCTTATGGGAACCAAATAAAGCTTGATGATGCTTAATGGCTGGGGCTTAATGGCTGGGTTGTTTAACTGGGCTCATAATTTTGATTAATTAAGATGCTTGCAGGTGTTGGAGTGGCACTTCGGCAACAGTGTTGATGTTCAGAGGCAAAGGGGGTTCCCCTCCTGGAGGATTTCTGCCAGTGCTACTTTAGCAAAGCAAAGCTGCCCTCAAGCCCGTGCAAAACAGTCAACTCTTGTAGCTGGCAGTAGCCTCCAGATTTCTGGGAATTTTGACAACCTGCGAGTCATTTTGACCAGTTTCCTCTCGGGAGGATATATGGAAAAAATCCAAACCCCAAAACTCAAACTTTTGCCTAGGACAGCCTCTGTGTCCTTGATAGGAAGAAAGTGAGAATGTGAGAGGCTCTCCAGGAGATGATGGTGCTTTCAGGCAGTGGATCTGACCGGCCCAGCAAACTGCCCAGCCCCAGAGCAGTGTCCCTGCTCTAGTGAGAAGGGCAGTGGAGCTTATCCTCAGTGGAACACACAAAGCCTGGCTGCTTATGAGTTTGTACCCTGTGTTCCTCTATCCTCACTCTGTGATTTCTGCCTCCTGCTGCCAGGATGTCACCCTTTTCCTGTCCAGTGTCATCAACCTGCCAGCTCCCCCTCATGGATGACCTACAGGAGCCTGGAGGTGGATGCACAGAGTGAGTGGCCAGCAGGTACAAGGAATCACATTTCAACCTCCCCCTTAAGCAGTACAAATTTGTATTTCCCTTTTCTCTTCAGCAGCTGTCTTTCTTACAGAACATACCTCAGATAATTGTCTCCTGAACGCTGATAAAATGCCCTCAGGTTTAAAAATACTTGGAGATAAATTACGATATGGATACCAGTGTGGCATATGCTAATTTCCATAAGAAACTAAAACACTGGAGAGAGGCACAATGAGCCAGGCTCATCACTGCTTTCAGTATCAAACACTGACATTAAATTAAGCAGAACTTGATAATTTAAGGATTAGTAAATTACTACTGCCAATTATAAAGGCAACATAACCCTGTGGATAGAGCATGGAGGAGGGCTCAGAAGAGCTGTACCCGGCCATGGATATACTGAATTAATTTGGACAAATGTAACCTTCACATGCATACTGGTCAATCTTCCACTTTTCTTGTAATGTGTATAAGAAATGCAAAAATTAAGCAGCATATTGTCTAGGGACCACAATCTTTTTCCAAGAAACAGCTTGTTTGGCAAGCACAGGAGGGAAAAACTGAGTCAGGAAGAATGATGTCAGCCTTTTGTCATACATCTACATTGTCCTGCTCAGCCACAGCTTTGGAATAAGAGCCATTCAGATCTAATTTATGGAAACTTAAGCAGATACCAATTGGAGTAGCCCCTGAGTGTTATCAGCATATTTCATAGCTTGTGATGAATCATAACTGAAGTATCTGCTTTCCAGTGCATTAAGGCTAAAGCAGAAGTTGATTAGGATTATTCTGACCCAAGCAATTGTTCACTTTTCAGGGAAGTGGTTGGAATGTCCGGACATCAGTCTAATTTGTCCTGGAGTTATAATGCAGTGTATTACAAACATACTGTGACTACACCTTTAAACTCACTGTCAGTGTCTGCAATCCATCATGGAGTATCCATCTTCTCATTACAGCCTGTCACAAATTTAGCTGCATGGGTGCTGTCTGCAGCCTAGCTGATCAATAATTTTCCTCTACTTCCACCCCAGAGGAATGCAGGACTCAAGCCATTTTGCTCTGAAAGTACTCACAGGCTTTTGGTTAAGGGTACCATTAACATGCCAGGGCCTGCTTGTCCCCTCCACTTTGATCATTGAGCAAGGACCTTTGTTTCCTGCAGGACTAACAGTGTTAAATGAACATATTTGCCCAGCAGCTACTGAGAGAAACACCCTGGTTACCCAACTCTCTATCTCCAGACTGGACCTGAAGGCCAAAGAACAGATTTTGCAGCATTTCAGCCCTTTGACAGAAGCTTTGTTATGCAAAATTCCTTTTATCTCAACTTCTACGAGGTCTCTCAGAGCATAATATAGAGAAGGCACACTCAAAGATAACTGGAACTGTTCCTTAGAACCTATTATTTTATTAATCAAGAAAGATCAGAAAAATAGGTGGAGGGACAGCAGATGAATAGACAACACTGAACCATAAATTATCAAAAAACTGTTCAAAAGAGCTGAGATGTTCAGCAATCCAACTATAGCTGGTTAACTTGTTCTGCCAGTGTAAAGGAGCCTCAGATGTGGATATGGATCCCTGAAGAACTTTGATCTTCTCACCAAGAAATAGGCAAGGGAAGATTCTGGACCAGCCCCAGTCCCAGCACTGGAGACCAGGCAAGGACATTAGCACTTGCAAGTGTTGAAATGGTACCAAAGCACCCAACATTGTCCAGAGCCTCACTGTGCTACTTCTCAGCCACAACCACAGCGAAGGCTTTCTCTGGCTTACAGAACTGAAATCTCCCACTTTCTGATTCACAGGGTCTGTAGCAGACTGAAGGAAGCAAAAAGGTAACCAGAGCAGTGTAAGAGCCAGACAGCATCAGCTGTTAGAACCTGTGGGTGCTGTGTTCCTCCTGACTCATTTCTCCAGAGACATTCCCCTGGACTGTTCAAGGGAAACAATCTACTATTTCAGAACAAGCTGGCTTTCCAAAAGACTTCAAACTAGAACATTAGTTTTTACAAACTTTCTCTATCTCTCTACCCATCAGAAAAATTTATGAAATCAAACTTCCTTGATACTCTCAAGGTGACTTCCAAGATCTCCTCTTCAGAGAGAAAACGAGCCCTACCCTCCTTGCTGTTCACAGGGTAGGGGAGGTGCAGCAGCAGCTTCCTGTAAAAGAGGACACAGTGATTGTCAGTGTGTCAGATCAGGTGAGCAGTTGAGATGTCATTGCAAGTTCCTGCAGTTCCTCAGTCAGTATGCCAGGGAATGTTATTCCAATAGATCTCCTTATTGTGACAGGTTGTGGGTTCCTGCAACACCTCATGCACAGCAAGACTGCACTGAAATATTTCCATCACTTGAAAGCAGCTTGGCTTAGAAGCAGCCCCAGAACTACAGAGTTTGAAACAGTTTCTTTGAGTCTTCCTACCCATCTGTGGGAGAACAAAGTTCTTCATTATAGAGAACTTGACATCTTGATTGTTTCTTTCATACTGAGAAGACTTGCACTTATATTTGTGAAAGCAGCACTGGTTCAGGCTGTACCCAAGCAACCATCAGATTTATGGTGAACTTTTTATTTGCTAGGCTTGTGACTAGAGACAGCTGGGTACTGAGAAGATAATGGCAGATCTGAGTCACCAAAAAGATGGAATTGCAAAAGGAAAAGGATGCTGAGGTTTTCCTCCATCTGCAGCATTGAATTAAGCTACTTCATTTACTGCCCATAGGTTCAGCAAGTCATTAGCTGAACAATTAGTCCTCCCAATTTTCCAGTTTCAAAACTGACATTCCCAAACCTTCTTCCACTCCTGTTGCATCCTTGGGTTAAAACCAAGCACAGGGTAACTGATTCTGCCTGGTTTTGGCAGAGAAAAGAGGCCTTTCTATAGCTAGTCTACTGGGGACTTATTTAGGCCTTAATCCATGGCCGGCACCTTGAATTTATCTGCAGAAAGCTATTCACATACAGATCTTCCCACACCCCATTCAGTGCAGCAAGTCAGCCCAGAGAGGATTAAGGCTTCTTATAAAAGCAGTCTTTGTGAAGAAGAACTTTGAGCAAAACAGACATGGGAATTATCTGAAAATCTCAGGCAGGGAAATAGCACACTGAGGGAGAGATGGAGGAAGACTGAGAAATCCAGGAGGGTATCAGTCAGTTGATTATCTTTGTAGGCTTGAAATAGCCCCATTAAAAAAAAACAAAGGAAATCTCTTTAGAATACCTTGTAACATTTCCATCTCTGCATCTGTGCTCGGATATGTCCATAATTTGGCTTTCAGCTACTGAAAATTTATCTGCACTTTTTTTACCATCTTCGTTCATACGTATTTGTATAAAGTAGTGCTTAGGCATTCTAGACTAAGTCTTTCAAGACCTTAGGCAGCTTTTTGCCAGATGTTTTGAGCCCTTGAAACCTTGTTGTTTAAGTAGCCAAAATCTGTCCTAAAGCTTTTTACTGGACAGTATCACAGATTCAAAGCCAGCAGATTGTACACCTATGGATGGACTATGGGTGTTTTTTTCTACATTTACTTCTCACGAGCAATTAATAGTACAGTCTTTAGCTTTGTTTTCAACACAGACTGCAGTTAAAAGCTTGGCTAAACCCCATTTCAAACAGGATATTAACTGTACTTCTATCAATTGTGCTACACTTACTTTTTGGGAGTTCGAAGGTCAAGAACCTTGTCCTGGATGTCTAATGTGATGTCTGAGTACTTTGTCTCTGGCAGCTTGATTTTAATCTGAAATGATGGGCAGAGGCAAAGCTGTGATTACATATGTTGCCCTGAAAGCCATAAAAGAGCTCATTTTCATGAATTTCAATGCTAGTATCAAAGAGCAACGTTTTGAGTAGGTAATTTGTATCAGAGAAAATACGACAGTGATAACGACTGCTTTCAATAGCTTAGTGATGTGTATTGATATCCTATTCTCTTCCAGATCCTGAGCTGCTCATGTGCCTGACAGGTGTTCCACATCCAGCAAAAGCCTCAGGCTTTGTGTATTGCAGGGCCAGTTTGCTTCTGCTA
The DNA here is from genome assembly GCA_013398275.1 of Promerops cafer. Classification (NCBI taxonomy): domain Eukaryota; kingdom Metazoa; phylum Chordata; class Aves; order Passeriformes; family Nectariniidae; genus Promerops; species Promerops cafer. Next base: position 98,876 of record VZSE01006648.1, read on the forward strand.
GAAAGATAACACAGCAGTTCTACCTGTCCTGGAGCTCAGAAACCAGGGAGGTCTTTGATTATATAATGATGAGGCAGGATCTGATAGCTGGAACTTTAAAGGCTGTCAGCACTGTGGCATTCTGCTAGCCCACACACCTTGTAAAAAATACAGGAAGATGAAAAAAATCTCCTTCCCAGCCCCTCTCCTCTCCAAAACTGTGTCCAAGATGAAACTTCATCTTAGAGTTACATTTTATTCCCTTTAAGTTTATATGGGGCATATGCGTTTGCACAGATTCCCTTGAGCACACTTGGTCCTTGAGGAGATACACAGGTTCCTCAGGTTAGCAAGAGTAAATGTCATCTAAAAGTGCTTGGAGAACCACAAAATGCTACAGGAGGTCAAAGGCAGCAGTGGAGCTTGGTGTTTACATTCTGTCCCTCAGAAAGGTGGGAAGATGGAAAAGGGCAGAGAAAGAGCACAAAGAAGGGGTCAGAGTTCAGGCTCAGCTCACCACTATATCTTCACAGCAGGCAGTGGAGGGGTCTTTCCCAGTCATCCCAAAGAAGACATCCTCTGTTCCCACATGCTGCTTGAATGAAATCTCATACCTGCCAAAGAGAAGTCATTGCCTAATAATACTGGAGCAGGGGCAGGAGACTAAAGGAGACTGTGATTCTCAGAGGACTCTAAATCCTCCTCACACTGTCTCTCCTCCTTTGCAGTCTCCCTTCAAGGCTCCAATCCATCTGCACTGGGTTTCTGTTCAGAGCCATGACTGAGACAGCTGGAAGACAGGTGAAGATCATTCACTCCACCTCCCAAGAACTCACCACGCTGCCTCTGCTTCCCTCATCAGCCTTTGCAGGATCAGAAAATGCTTCTTCAGTGCATATGATGCTTATCAACAAGTCAAACACCACAAACTCACAGGGAATGGATTTGAAAAGGAGGATGTCACAATTACATGTGTTCTGTCCTGTCCTTTAGCATATTCTTGCAGCCTGAGCATAACACTCTTAAGCCAGACTGTAGCTGTTTTGCATTCAGCCAACATTTATTTTCTTTTCCTTCACATCTAGAAAATGTAGAATCACGTATTCCCTTGCTCTTGGTAATTAATGAATGAGGAAAGGAAAACTGAATTTGTATTTATAACATATGCTACTCCTACTAAGTTCAGCAAAATTACTGGGGTGGATCGCTTGTCTAAGCTGTTAGAAAGACTTGCACGTCTCCAGTGTGCATCTGCATATGTAATAATTCCTAAGTCAATGACAAATGTGTCTAATAGCTCTGGATGCACCTCTGTAGCCATCTGTTTTCCTTTTAGCACATTTTCTTTGCTTCATTTGATGAACTGTTAAAAAGACTTCTACTCCTCATCTGTGCAACACGAGTCACAAGTGCTCGAGGCTGGAGAAGCACTGCAGAGGGGAAGGGTCAAAGAATGGCACGAGAAAAGCTTCTTTGTGCCCACAGTACAAAGAGAGCGTGTTCTGTACCTGACAGGTGACCATTTCAAGGACAACTGTGTGTGAGGGTGAATTCCAAACCATTTTCAGAAAGGCTGAGTCCCCGTTTAGGTAGATTTCAGGCCTGTGTTTAACTGGGAAATGGAAAACCTCATTTTCAGAAAGGCTGAGTCCCCATTTAGGTGGGTCTCAGCTCCTGTGTTTAACTGGGAAATTGGACTCCTCGTGTCCTGACTTATATGCAGGAAAAAGTGAAGATTCTGGTGTCCAATGTGCAGCTTCATGGGCTACAGTCCATATGCTCCAGCATTTAACACTTCAGGACATGGCACTGAAACAATGACTGGGAATGCAAAAGCTGCTTTATGGACTGGCCCTCAGGGCTTTCTGACCTCTACAAACTCCAACTTACATGCCTGATTTCAAGAGTATTTTTGCTCCTGTTTTTCTATGAGCAAGGGAAAAGGCTCTGCTTTTAAGTTGTGCTTTGACAGTCTAAGATTGAATGACAAGATTTAAGAGCTCAAAATTGCCTGCACACAGCTTTTCTTCCTGCAGTACTATTTGTCTCTAAAGAGCTTAAATCTTTGAAATGCAAATATACATTGGAGTACTTTATGAATTTATGAGTACGGAAAAATGGATGCATCTCAGTTACAGCAGGAAAAAGCAGGTATTTCACACAAATGGCATATTTTAAAGTTAATAAATCATTTTTCTGACCTACTTCCCCTCCTAATTCCACTTCATATAAGTAACTGACACTGCACATAAACTTCTGATGGGAAAAACCAACACTAAGTTTCTGTTCTGAGATCAGAAGATTTCAAGAGAGGGGTTAAAACCATTCCTCACATGTTGCTTTAGGTGCAACACTGATATCTTTCTTCTAGCACAAGACAAGCTTTTCAGCTGGCTGTAATTTGCTTCAGCTTCAGCTTTGTAGATGCTGTTTAACTCTCACTTCCATTAATGCTATATAAAGCCCACACAGGCAGTCTCAGCTCTCTTACTCTGGCTTTTCTCTAGGGTCCCAGGTATCATCAAATTCAGATCCTTCTGGGACCTCCTCTGTATTCCAAATGGTTTTCTTGTTTTCAGATTTCACTTGAAAAGTACCTGTAAGTGAGGAGAAAAATCACACTGACACATTTTGAAATGTCTCTGTTCCTCAAGGTTTGCTGAAAGCTTAGAATATTTTTCAAGAATGAAAAAAAAAGAAAAGAAAAGCCATTTCTAAAGCCTAGAAAAGTATTTCTAGGCTTTAGAAAAATCTTTGCATTAAAAGCATTCTAGGTAATGATTACAGTCTTCTTCACCTTACTCTCTTATGAATGAGGATTTGCAGAGGGAGGATGTTTTCCTTTCACTTAAATCTCCTTTACCCAACCTTTATTTCCTGGAAATCCTCCTTTCTGGCATATAATATCTAGCACTTCAAAATTGGTAAAGTGTAGAGGGATGAAATACTAATCTTCCACAAGCCCCCTGCCATGAGATTTTCAGTGAGCAGAGTCATTCACAAGAGGATCACCTTCCCACATAGAAATCCAGTTCTTCCCATTAATTATTGGGCACAGTCCAGACAAGGTGCTTAAGACACAAGAAAGTTTATGAGCAGAATAGTATGGTTTACGTCTGTCCTGCATGGAAAAATATTCTTTTAGTAAGCTGGTAAATGTGAAACTTGAAGGTTTTTAGAGCAGAATCTCTGGGTATTGTTGGAATCCCAAGCAAAAATAATCTATTATATTTGCCACAGTTCCTTTCATGCAAAACTCACCCTGGCCCTTGTTGGCCTTTCTTAGGGCTCTTAACTAAACTGCTCAATAATGTGACAGCCTCAGCTCCAAAAAAACTTAACATTAACTTTGCCAAGTCTTTACCAAAACTGTCTTCCTGTCTCTCCTGAGTACTTATATGGAGCTTTTGCTGCTCAGTTATGATCCCTGCAGCCCTCGACCAGGCTGTGCTCTGAACTGTTATCATCTCCACTGGAGGCTGCTCTGGCATTACCCTTTCTGCTTCTCTTTGCATGTTTTAGAGTTAAGCTTTCAGGAAAGGAATCATTTTACAGTGTAATTGTAAGAAATGTCATGCTATGCCCATCTCAAACATCAGTGACCCCTCTTTTATTGCAGTGGTATCTTACTACAGCTGTACAGTCTGCTGTATGAGACTGAATGCCAAAACACACAAATGATGCTCCTTACTGGTGGCCTCTTTCTTTACTGGTCCAACACTCCCAGGAGTCATGGCACCAACAGAACAGCGTGGCTGCAAAGGAAGGCAAGAGGATCTGAAATCAATTTTCATAGAGCCAAGCTCAGTTTCAACCATAATGTCAGTAAATACAACACATTATCTAAGGTCAAATAAATCCCTCATAGAATTGAAAAAACATTATCCCACCACTGAACATTCTCTTTTCTTCACTCTGACACAGCAGAAAGTGACCTTGACACACTGGGTTTAAGCAGGACTCTCAGAAGCCCAGTAATACAGACAGATGTGCTTTGTGAATTTTGGTTTCCATGGCATTTTGGCAAAATTTCCATGCTTTGCCTGCCATGAAAATATTACAGGAAACCAAGGGTGCGACATGAAAGCCCCATCACAGCATTTGGATTCCTTTTTACAGTAGAGATCATGAGGCAACAACATTTTCCTCTAATTATGAATCAATTTAGTGCTAATAGGCCAATGTGAGGCATTCCTCTATATATGAAGATTCCTTGGTTCAATAAAAGTGCCTCATATGCACAGAGCATTAAATTAAATCAAAATTAAGATTTCAATTTACCCAGATTGACTCAGACTTAATTGACATCTCTCATGGCAATTTTCCATTTCTGTCTCTGAAGTGTCATTCGTTTTATTAATAAGATGTAAACAAATTCTTTTTAAAATCCGGATGTTTACTGCAGAGATGTACAGCAAAAATGCAGGGTTTAAAAGGCAGGCATTAAACAGCTGGAGGACAGTTGGAGTGTGAAGGACCACATCTGTAACCCACTGAAAGAAAAATTGAAGGGATATGCACCCCTTTTATCCCAAATGTTACTTGCATTGCCACTACTGGGGCTGGTCAGCTCTTTGTTGAGGAGTGATTTGTAGGAACACTCAGGCATTTGCCACTTTTGTTATCTGGTTTTCTTTTTTTGTTATCCATGTCATAATATGATCTGTTCAAAATCCTGAGAGACTTGGCAAAGTTTTGAGCCTTCACAGAGGCCTTCTACATTGCTGGCTCCTGGGAATATTTCTTCCCAGCACACAGGCAGGCCTAGATAAAAGCAGGTGTTGCATGTTGCAGGAATAAAGCATGTTCTCCAAAGGCTGTGATTTTCATCTGCTCCTGAGAGGAATTGATATAGAAGAATACAATCTGATATTTCTCTCATTATTCGTTCAGATTATACATCTTAGAATGGTTTTTCACCTTTCCCTATTTTACAACCACCAAAATACCTATGGTACTTCACTGATCAATTATCTCTACAGTTCTTCAATTCCTGACATATACAATTAATACATTCAGTTGCCTCTGGATATTTTGGTCCTTACTCAGAAGTTGAGCAGCATTTTTTCCCCCTCATATCTGGCTGTGATTGCCTTCATCTCCAGCAGAGTTCAGGGAAAAGTAGGGGGAAGTCTGAAGTATCTAAAGCTCTTTCAACTCCATGCTCTCATTTCCTTCAGGCTGAAAAACTAAACCTCCCTCATATGTTGTGCTCACAATGTCTCCTTGTTTTCCTAGGGCATCTTGCTCATTCTCAAGAGCTTATTACTCTGAAAGTATCCTCGAGCTGTTTCTGTCAGTCCAAGACTTTCTAAGGTTTTCATTCTGTTTTTACTCACTCTGGAGAAAAAGAGATTTGCTTCTCCTTGATTAACAAGATAAGGCTATAGTACAATATGTAAAAGAAGCAGCAAGTCTTATGAAAGGCTCACCACATCAACATCATCATCATCATCATCATCATCATCTTCTTCTGGAGCATCACGCAGCAGTTTGGCAAGGCTCTGCAGAGAAGAGCCTGAGAACACGCTGTCCATATCCATACCCACTGCTCACCTATGCAGGAAAAACAAGTGACAGATGAAGCAGGAACCAAATGTGCTTGGAACAGCCTGTAAAGCACAATTTTCCTGCTGTGTGTTTGGGAAGGAAAAATTTAGCCAAGTTCCTGTATGTGTGACGACAAAACATGTAAAATGGAACATAAAATCAAAGAATATGCTGAGTTGGATGGGACCCATCAGGATGGGTGAGTCCGACTCCTGGCCCTGTGCAGGACAGCCCGAGTCCCACCACGTGCCTGGGAGCGTTGTCCAAATGCTCTTTACACTCCGTCAGCCTTGGGGCTGTGACCACTTCCCTGGGGGCCCTGTTCCAGTGCCCGACCACCCTCTGGGGGAAAAAACCATTCCAGATATCCAACCTAAACGTGCCCTGAGAGAGCTCGAGCTGCTCCCTCGGGTCCTGCCATCCCGAGGGAGTAACACCCAACCTTTTCCCTCTGTGCCCAGACTACGGACCTTTTGCTCAGCGGCCTTTTGTGCAAGCACAGCTCGAGCCTTACAAGTGACTCCGGCAGACGCCGTGTCACAGGTAACCTGGCAGAACTCTCCGTAGCTTCTCTGCCCACCCGTCAGCCTTCGGACCGACCCAGCTCCAGGCGCAGGTGGGCGCGAAGGGAATCGCAGTGACAAATGCTTGTCACCGCGTGCCCGCTGTCGGCTGACTCCAACGCCGCACCCCGGCCCGGTGTCCTCCGGCCCGCAGCCCCAGCCCGGTATCTCCTGTCCCTGACCAGTGTCT
>VZSE01006650.1:3934-14056 GCA_013398275.1 Promerops cafer
CCCATTTCCCCCTCTCATCCCATTTATTCCCCCCATACTCCCTCCCACCCCATCACCCCCCCCTCTTTATCCCCTCTCTGGCCCCGTTCCCGGCGTTCCATGACACGTTATCCCGGTTTTTTGGGCAGGAACGCCAAGCAGGACGTGGATGACGAGTACGGGGTGTCGCAGGCGCTGGCACGGGGGCTCCAGTCCTACTACGCCGTGGCCCACGCTGTGACCGAGCGCGTGGACAAGCAGTCGGCCCTGATGGTCAACGGTGTCCTCAAGCAGTACCAGGTGTGAAAACGTTGGAGAGATTACGGGTGTGCCAGGGGGAGGTAACGGAGGTTGTGGTGGGATGGGATGCCAGGATAAGGAGCTGGATGTAGAGTGGGATGAAGAGCTGTGGTGGGATGAGGAACCTGAGCTGGGAAGGAATAACGAGGTGGAGAGGGATAATGAATCTGAGGTGGTGTGGGGTAATCAATGGAATGGTGTGTGGTAACGAGCCGAAGTCGGAGTGGGATAATGAGGTGAAGCTGGAGCAGGATAGCGAGCTGGATTCACTCCGTGCTGAAAGCCAGACCCATCGGGTTCCGTGTGAATCCATGGAATATCCCAATTCCTTCAGCTGGCTCTGAATAATTAACCCGACCTCGTTACCAGCTTGTTTGCATATGCCCAGGCATTGGGGGGGCCGCTCTCCCACCCCCATTCCCACCCCGATCACGTTCCCGCAGATCAAAGGCCTGGAGTGGCTCGTGTCCCTGTACAACAACAATCTCAATGGGATCCTGGCAGACGAGATGGGATTGGGGAAAACCATCCAGACCATCGCCCTCATCACGTACCTCATGGAGCACAAGCGGATCAACGGCCCCTTCCTCATCATCGTCCCACTCTCGTGAGTGCCAGGAGCGCCTGGGAAATCCCACCCAGCCACCCCTCCAGCCCCCACATTCCCAGATTCCCACCCTTTCCGTGTCTTTCCCCCAGGACTTTGTCCAACTGGGCCTACGAGTTCGACAAATGGGCTCCTTCCGTGGTCAAGGTCTCCTACAAGGTAAGAAGAATCCTTGGATTCCAGCTTCCATTTTCCTCTTCTAGCTCTGTTACCATTATGCCGAGGAAGCTGCACTGGGTCCCAGCTCCAAATCCATGAAAATCCACGGAATTGGTTGTTCCAATCCATTTTTGGTTGTTCCTCAGCAGCAGGAACCCCCAAACCTCCTCGCTTTGCTGTTCCCTGTGGATAACAGCCCCCTCCTACCCACTTTTTTGGGAATTCCCTCCTCGCCTGACGTGACTGGTTGGAATTCCCTCTCCAGGGCTCTCCGGCGGCACGACGCGCCTTCGTCCCGCAGCTCCGCAGCGGAAAATTCAACGTCCTGCTCACAACTTATGAGTACATCATCAAGGACAAGCACATCCTGGCCAAGGTGAGGCTGGGAAGCACTGGACCCAGAGGTTTCCCCAATCTCACCATGCTCACGGATGCTGTAAACAGGAAAATCCCTGCCTTGTTTATACCAAAACCTGGTGTTTTATTCCCTGGAGGCTCTGCAAGAGCTGCTCCCCCTCAGCAGCCAAAGCTGAGGAGGAATTCCTGCTCCTGCTCCTGATTTTTGGTGATCCCATGATCCACCACATACCAGATTGCCTTTCCATGAAAAATTCCTTGGATAGTTAATATTAATTGGATCCCTACAAGACCCTTGTTGCCAAGGGGTTCAGATCCACGGCCCCGGGGGGAGGATAAGTGGGATGGAGCGTTGTGCCAATGGAACAACACTTGGATAATGCTCCAAATCCCAAATTTTGGGATAAGGGCCTTCTCCTCAGTGGAGCTTCAACCGTCCTGGCAGGGATCCCCTGGATCCCCATCCTGATGTGAATCACCTGCATTCCCATCCCAGTGTGGATCTCTTCTGATGTGCTGGGATGCTCTGGGCGTATCCAGACCTTGGCAATACAGAGATCCACCATGCTGGCAGCGATCCCTTGGTTTCCCATCCCAGTGCGGATCTCTCCTGGTGTGGGGGGACACTCCTGGCATATTCCCCTCTCAGAGCCTCTTTGAGCTGCTCCAGCATCACAGAGCCATCCGGGCACATCCACACCCCTTAGATCCCACCACCCCTGTCCTTCCCGCTCCCACAGATCCGCTGGAAGTACATGATCGTGGACGAGGGGCACCGGATGAAGAACCACCACTGCAAACTGACACAGGTGCTCAACACCCACTACGTGGCCCCACGGCGGCTGCTCCTCACCGGGACCCCGCTCCAGAACAAGCTCCCGGAGCTCTGGGCGCTCCTCAACTTCCTGCTCCCAACCATCTTCAAGAGCTGCAGCACCTTCGAGCAGTGGTTCAACGCGCCGTTTGCCATGACCGGGGAGAAGGTGCAGGAAAGGGGAAATGCGGGAGAGGATGGGGGCTGCTGGCAGCAGGGACAGCCTTGGGGTCGATGTTAATGGGTAGGGAGGTGTTGGAAGTGTCCCTGGAGCTCTGGGATGTGGATCAGTTTCTTTAATGGATCTGGAGAAGTTGGAAGTAGCTCTGGAACTGTGGGATGTGGCTTAGTGTCACTGTTAAGGGCTCCAGAGGGGTTGGGAGTGTCGCTGGAGCTGTGGGAGGTGGCTCAGTGTTACCATTGAGGGCTCTGTTCCCTTCTCTGAGTGACAATTCCCTTCCCTGGTGACAATTCCCTGCCCTCCCCCATCCTGGGATACACTCATGGAGCTTCACCCCACTCCAGACTCACTGTTGGGTCAAGCAGTCGATCCCGCTAGGAACTGAGGCTCAGGGGGTTCTTGGAGCAGAGTGACCCGGTGTTTTGGGATGTGTGGGGTCCATCCAGTTCCATTCCTGATGACAATTCCTGTTGCTGGTGACAATCCCCTTCCCTGGCCAGGTGGACCTGAACGAGGAGGAGACGATCCTCATCATCCGCCGCCTGCACAAGGTGCTCCGGCCCTTCCTGCTCCGGCGCCTCAAGAAGGAGGTGGAAGCTCAGCTCCCAGAAAAGGTGACACCAGAGGGTCCCCTCACCTTTCCCCATCCCAGGATATAACGGGGGGGGGGGTCCATCCTGCTCTTACCCATCCTGGGAGATGCACATGGAGCTTCATCCCTCTCCAGAATCATTGCTGGGTTGGGTTGAACAGGTGTTTAGGTCGATCCTTCTGGGAACTGAGGGCTTGGGGAGCTTTTAGAGTGGGTTTTGGGGTCCATCCCAATCTTCCCCATCCTGGACTACACTTGGAGGGTTCTCCATGCTGCTCTTCCCCATCCTGCAACGTGCAGGCGGATTTCATCCCAGAATCATTGCTGGGTTGGGTTGAGCAGGTGGTTGGGTTTGATCCCTCTGGGAGTTGGTTGGAGTAGGAGGGGCTGGGCATGACTCCTCGTTGGGTCCTGGCAGGTCGAGTACGTGATCAAGTGCGACATGTCAGCGCTGCAGCGGGTCCTGTACCGGCACATGCAGGCCAAGGGTGTCCTCCTCACCGACGGCTCCGAGAAGGACAAGAAGGTCTGTACTTGGGAATCGGTGCTGGGAATGCTGAACCATGGGCACGTTTGTCTCTACTGCTGGGTGGCTTGGGCTTGGGCTCCCAATGTATCTGAGTGATCCACGGAGGCTCCTCAAAGCCATCAGCGGGCCTGTGTGGAGAATAAAAACACAAAATAATTGGAAAAAGACACTTTGATCCCAGCTAAAAGCTGGAGGTGGGAGATTCCCTGTTTTCCAGCTCCATTCACCCAAAACAGCCAGGTAGGAGCAGCCTCACCTCGAGGGGACTTGGAGATTTCTTAAAAACCTTGAATTTATTTTTATGTTTCTGAGCACCCTTTTCGGGGCTGTGAACTCCCCAAACATTCCTGGGAATGCTGGACTGGCAAATAGATGGGACCCAGCATTAATCTGGGTTTTCTTTAACCTCCTTGATGGTTCCTGGCAGGGGAAAGGTGGCACGAAGACGCTGATGAACACGATCATGCAGCTGCGCAAGATCTGCAACCACCCCTACATGTTCCAGCACATCGAGGTGGGGCAGAAATGGGGATAAATCCAGGGGGATGAACCCAAACAGGCACAAACCCAACGGGGTTAAACCCAGGAAAGCCAGGGATAAACCAAAAAAAGGGATAAACCCAACGGGGGTAAACCCAACAACACCGGGATAAACCAAAACCAGGGATAACCCAAATGGGGATAAACCCAAATGGGGATAAACCAGAACAGAGCTAAACCCAACAAGGATGACTCAAATCAGGTCATCAGCCCCATCCACCTTCCATCATCATTCTGTTTTCCACCCAAACCAATCCATTCCCTCACCAGCTTCCTGAGGGAATTGGGGAGGGAGCAGGCTCTTTAAGGCAGCTCCAGATTTTTTGGGCCAGTTTGTGCTGGTTTCTGACTCTATTTCTCCTCTCAATTTCAGGAATCCTTCTCGGAGCACTTGGGGTTCACGGGCGGGATCGTGCAGGGGTGAGTCACAAATTTTGGGATTACCAGTGGAGAAATTTGTGAATTTACAGGCTCAAACACTTTCTAGGGGTGGAGGATGAACCACCCCCACCCCAGGGAGCCAGATGATCCCAGCAAGGGGGAGACACCACATTTTTGGCCTTGAATCCTGGTTTTCCTCTCATTGTGCCCGTTTTTATCCATCCCAGGCTGGATTTATACCGTGCCTCTGGGAAGTTCGAGCTCCTGGACCGGATCCTGCCCAAGCTCCGGGCCACCAACCACAAGGTGCTGCTCTTCTGCCAGATGACCTCCCTGATGACCATCATGGAGGACTATTTTGCTTACCGTGGCTTCAAATACCTCAGGCTGGATGGTGAGTGCCCCTGGGGTGGGGTGTGGGGTCAGTGGTGCCCCCACTGGGTGGGGGGACAGTGGGTGCCCTGGTCGAGGTGGAGCTCAAGGTCAAGACATCAAGAAAGATAGGAAGATATAAAGAAATGAAGATATTGGGCTGGACAGAAAGATGTTGAAGAATATCAAGATACAAAAATACAAAACCATCAAGATATGAAGATAAATGTCTAAGTAAAGCTGTAAAGATAGCAAATTAGATATGAAGATAATGGAGATAATTTGAATGTGTCAGAAAAGATATCAAGGGAGAAAGTGAGATATCAGTAAATATAAAGATCAGTGTCTTGATATCCAGATTGCAAGATCAATATCAAGGCATTGAGATAGCAAGATTGGTATCAGTATTTATATCAAGATCAACATTAAAGACATTGAGGTTGATATCAAGATCGATATCTAAATCAATATCTTGATATCCCAATTGCAACATGTATATAGAGACATTGATACTGAGATACCAATAGAAAGATCAATATCAAGGTTTGTATCGAGATCAGCAGTAAAGATATCAAGATCAAGGTTTCTATCAAGATACCAAAGATTGATATAAATATTTTTTTAAGTTTTGATATCCAGATATTGAAGATTATATCAATATATGAAAGATTGATGTCAAGATGTCAAATATTGATATCAAGATGTCAAAGATGGATAACAAGGCATCATGTCCTCGTTGCCTGCTGCTGTTTTTCCCTTTTATTCCAGCTGATCTCCTGATTAATCCCGGGATCCTGTCGGCTTGGGGGGAGGGCCCTGGGGATTCCCATGTGACTAAAACAAATATGGATTAATTGGTTGGATTGCAGGGCTGAGTCAGGACAGGATGGCCTTTAAAGGTCCCTTCCAACCCAAATCATTCCGTGATTCTGAAATGAACATGCATTAAGAGCACAAAGTGTGACCCATGGCCCTCACGTATCCCTGGTAACGATCCCAAAACTTCCTCAGTGCTGCCATAATTCTGGCCGCCACGATCCCGACTTCTGGGAGACCTCCCACACCACCTCGGAGCAGAATCCGCCCCTTTTTCCCTTCTTTTTCTAATCTTTCTACCAAAACCAGCCCAACCTTTCACAGGACCCCCCCCTCCCAGGGGGAAAGGGCTCCCCATTCCCAATGAAACCACCTTCCAAACCCCCCAGCGCCCCTGGCTCCGTGCTGGGGGACGGGAGTGACTCCCATGTGGGATTCCAGGGACCACGAAGGCGGAGGACCGGGGAATGTTGCTGAAGACGTTCAATGAGCCGGGCTCGGAGTATTTCATCTTCCTGCTGAGCACGCGGGCCGGGGGGCTGGGCCTCAACCTCCAGTCGGCCGACACCGTCATCATCTTTGACAGTGACTGGAACCCGCACCAGGTACGGCCAGGACCCACCTGCCTGGAGATCGGCCCGGAAACGGATCCATGGAATCGAAAATTGACCCGAAAATCAACTTGAAAATAGGCCCATTGATCCAAAGAAACACCCAAACCCCCAATCCATTGGCCTGAAAGTCAACCACGACCAGCTGACCCAAAAGCCACCGACTGACAAAGAAATCGACCCAAAACCCGAGTGACCAATCCAAAACCCAACTGATTGACACAAAACCCAACGGACTGACATAAAACCCAACTGACTTGACACAAAACCCAACGGACTGACACAAAACCCAACTGACTTGACACAAAACCCAACTGACTGACATAAAACCCAACTGATTGACACAAAACCCAACTGACTTGACACAAAACCCAACGGACTGACACAAAACCCAACGGACTGACATAAAACCCAACTGATTGACACAAAACCCAACTGACTTGACACAAAACCCAACGGACTGACACAAAACCCAACGGACTGACATAAAACCCAACTGATTGACACAAAACCCAACTGACTTGACACAAAACCCAACGGACTGACACAAAACCCAACGGACTGACATAAAACCCAACTGATTGACACAAAACCCAACTGACTTGACACAAAACCCAACGGACTGACACAAAACCCAACGGACTGACATAAAACCCAACTGATTGACACAAAACCCAACTGACTTGACACAAAACCCAACGGACTGACACAAAACCCAACGGACTGACATAAAACCCAACTGATTGACACAAAACCCAACTGACTTGACACAAAACCCAACGGACTGACACAAAACCCAACGGACTGACATAAAACCCAACTGATTGACACAAAACCCAACTGACTGACATAAAACCCAACTGATTGACACAAAACCCAACTGACTTGACACAAAACCCAACGGACTGACACAAAACCCACTGACCGACCCAAAGAGCAACCCAAAAGCCAACGACCCCAAATCAGCTGACTGACCCAAAACGCAACCAACCAAACAAAAAAAACAATCAACATCACTGATCTGACCCAAAACCGACTTGACTGTCCCAAAACCCAGTGAACCAGCCCCAAAACCAGCTGACCCAAAGAGGAGCCGTGGGGTTCGAATTGTGTCGTTCCCCGAGACCAACCGGTGCTGTCCTGGAGAGGCACCCCCAAATCCCAGTGCTGCAGCTGGGTTTTCCCTGCATCCTCTGCCTCTGAAGGAAAGAGCAACCAATGATCCCATTCTGGAATTCCTGTAATCCTCTGGGATTGCTGAGGGCACATTCTGTGTCTTTGAGGATAAAAATGGGGTTTTCAGGACCCCTCATCTAATGCTCTTCCTTCCCACAGGAATCCTGTTCCTGGGGTCCTGGTGATCCCATTACCCAAATTCTCATAAACCTTGGGGATCCCTGAGCTCCTCATGGTGCATCCCACATATTTCCCATGGTTTATTTGAGGTTAAAACCAGCCTTTTTGGCACCTCTTGGCCAACGCGGCCATTTCCTCCAGGATCTACGTGGTCCCAGCATTACCCAAATTCCTATAATCCTTAGGGATTTTTGAGAGCCCTTGGGGTGCATCCCGTGTTTTCCCCATCAAGGCTAAAAGTGGAGTTTGGCACCTCTTGGCCAACACTGCCCCTTCCCACGGAACCTCCAAAATCCCATTACTGAATCTCTGTGACCCTTGGGGATCCCTGAGTTCCCTCAGGGCTCATCCCACATCTTCCCCGTGGATTTTGAGGACAAAAGTGGGGTTTTTGGCACCCCTCTTGCAACACTTGTCCTGTCCCACAGGACTTACATAGTCCTGGTGATCCCATTGCCAAATCCCCATCATCCTTGAGAATCCCTACAGATTTTGAGGACAAAACCAGGGGTTTTGGCACCCCTTGGCCAACGTGGCCGCACCCCACAGGACTGACATAGTTCTGGCGATCCTGTTGCCACACCCCAGTCATCCTTGGGAATCCATGAACGCCCTCAGGCCTCATCCCACACCTCCCCCCATGGATTTTGAGGACAAGAGTGGGATTTTTTGGGAGCCCGGTGCTATCACTGCCCCTTCCCCCAGGACCTGCAGGCCCAGGACCGGGCCCACCGCATTGGGCAGCAGAACGAGGTCCGCGTGCTCCGGCTCTGCACCGTCAACAGCGTGGAGGAGAAGATCCTGGCGGCCGCCAAGTACAAGCTCAACGTGGACCAGAAGGTGATCCAGGCCGGAATGTTCGACCAGAAATCCTCCAGCCACGAGCGCCGGGCATTCCTTCAGGCCATCCTGGAGCACGAGGAGCAGGATGAGGTGAGGGCCTGAGCGGAGTTCCCGCGGGAATTCGGGGGTCAGGAGCCAGACAGAAGTTTTTTTAAAAAAAAAAAAAAAAAAAAAGGAAAAAAAAAAAAAAAACCAACAAACCAACCCCAGAGCAGGAGCATGGCGGCTTGTTTGGAATTTTTTGGGAGTAGCGTCGGGAACAAAGGCGCCGGATTGACAGCCCTGGAGACTGAATCCCTGTGTTTATCCACAGAGCAGACAGAGCGCGGGCAGTGGCAGCTTCCCCCACGCTGCCTCCTCCCTGTGCCTGGGCGCTGAGTCGGAGGAAGCACCTCTAAAGGTGAGCGGGGTCGTTCAGTCTCCACTGCCCATTCAATCCTCCCGCCAGCACTGCCCGGCACCGCCGCGCCACAGGCAGGGATCGGCCCGCGAGGAGCCCCAGCCGGTCAGGGAGGGACAGAACCCAGAGAGAAATGGGCTGGGAAGAGCGAGAAATGAGATCGAAATGGCTTGGAAGGGCCAAATGTGAGATTGAAATGGCCTGAAAGAGCCGTAAGTGAGTTAGGACTAGCCTGAAAATGCCAAATGGTGATGGCCCGAAAAAGCCAAAAATTGCTATAAAACGGCCTGAAAGTGCCAAAAATAAGATGAAAATGGCTTGAAAGTGCCAGAGCTGGGGAAAAAAACAGCCTGAAGACAGCCAAAAATGAGCTAAAACTGGCATGAAAGTGCCAGATGGGAGTTAAAATGGAACCAAAAGTGCTAAAAATGAGTTAGAACCAGCCTGAAAACAGCCAAAAATGAGTTAAAATGCCAAATGCCAAAATGCCAAATGAGTTAAAATGCCTGAAAATGCCAAAAGGGAGAAAAGTGAAAGTTCCAAAAGTGAGTTAAAACCTGACTGAAAGTGTTGAAAGTGAGGTAAAGCTGGCCTGAAAGTGCCAGAAGTGAGTTTAAAACAGCCTGAAAGTGCCAAAGGTGAGACAAACTGGCCCAAAACCAGGTAAAATGAGCTAAAGACAGCACAAAAACAGCCACAAAAGAGTTAAAAACGGCCTGACTTGGGCCAAAAATGAGAAGAAACTGCCTGAAAGCCAAAATGAGCTGAAAACAAAAATGAAAAAAAAATGCTTGAAAATGAGAAAACTTTAAAAAGAAAATCACACTGAAACCCCCCCAGATGAACTAAAAACCGCCTAAAACCACCCTGAAAACAGCGAAAAGTGAGTTGAAACCACCCAAAGATGAGGGAGAACAACACAGAAACATCGAAGAACCAGCTAAAAATGCCCCAAACTGAGCTAGAACCACCCTGAAATGAGCTGAAGTACCAAAAAAAAAAAAAAAGAGCAAATAGATCTTAAAACACCCCAAAACGAGCAAAACCGCAGCAACGGCCCAAAACCAAGCAAAACACACTGAAACCACCCAAAAACAAGCAAAAAAAAAAACCAAACAAACATTGAAACCACCCAAAAAATGAGCAAAACGAGCCTGAAGTGCCCCAAAACGGGGTCAAACGACAGCGAAAGATCCAAAGGGGAGCGCAAGGCCCCCGAACCCTGAGGAAGGTCCCCGAGCCGTGGGAAGCCAACGAGCGTCGGAGGGGTCTCGGGGGGGCCGCG
>VZSE01006654.1:0-59678 GCA_013398275.1 Promerops cafer
GAGTCCAGGTGGGCTTAGGGTGCTGAGGAGGGGGCTCTGCTGCTATGTCCCCCCCACCCACCCCAGGCCTGAGGGGCTCCTGGAGGGGGGTCCAGCAGGTTTTTGGGACCCCGGGTGGGCTGGGAGTGATGGGAAAGGAGAGGGGGGCTGGGAATGACATGGGAGGGTGGGCAGGGGTCCAGAGGGGCAGTTGGATGCCGGACCCCCAGGCTGGGAGGGGACACGGTGACATCCCTGGCCAATAACTGGGAGCTGCTGGAGCCTTGGTGGCAGCACCGGCGTGTCCAGAACAATCCAGCCTTTTTTGGGACCCCCGAGGTAAATAAATGACATGAACTGAGGAGTCCAAGCCAGGAAACTGGGAGGAAGTCTCCTCCTTCCTCACCCTCATCCTCTTCATCCTCCAGCAAAGGGCAGCTCAGCTCCTCTCCGTTTGCTGCCAACAGCCTCCACCGTGGGTTTTTGGGGAGATCCGGGGAAATCGCAGCTTGTCATCAGGGAGATTCCGGGAGATCTCACTCTGTCATCACCCCCCGCTCGAAGGACAGCGCTGGTGCCACCTCAGGGCTGTGTTGCCACCTTGTGGTTCCTCACCCAGGTCCCGAGTGAGGCCACCTTGGCTCAGCCCTGCTCTGCTCTGCCCATTTGGGGTGGGACAGGAGCAGGGAGGTCCCGGGGGGGCGGCTGCTGCTTCCCCTCTCCTTGGGGAGGGCCAGGGGAGCTGCTGCTGTGGCCTTAGGGAGGCAGGAGGAGGGTGCCCAAGGAGCAAAACCATCCCCATCCTGCTGCTCCAGAGGTGCTGGCAGACAGGGGGGGACACCAGCTCCAAAGCCCAGCCAGTCCCAGCTCAGTTCAATCCCACAGATGAAGGGCAGGATGCTCCAGGGTGAGGAGGATTTGGGAAGCAAAGTCTGTCATGGCTGGAGAGATGGACAAATGTCACTGCCAGTGGTGAAGGTGCCTCGAAGCTCCTCCTGGACATCGTTACAGCACTTTAGTTTGTCCCTGATAATGATTAAGGACACGTTTGGTCTGTCCCCATGTCCCTGCAGCACCAAATTTGGTGCCCAAATTGGGAAGGCCAAGTTAGGGAATGCCAGCAGGGCTGCCAGGCTGGAGGGGCAGGTTCAGTCCTGGAATGTGGCACGGGACAATGGACCCAGGGACAGGGAGCTCAGCCCTAGAACGTGCTGCTCTGTGAGGTCAGGGGGGTTCCACGTTCCTGGGACACCCCGATGCCGAGAAACACCAAATCCACACTGGCACCCAGACAATGCTGGCACACCTGGGCCTCGTCCTGCTCTTGCTGGCTGTGGGTGGCCGGTGCGATGACACGGTGGCGGCCACCGTGGGTCGGCACACCATGGGCCGCATTGCCGAGCTGCTGGGCAGCTCTGAGTGCCAGCAGCTCCAGGCAGAGCTGAACAGCCCCAATGAGGAGCTGGGGAGCCTGGAGCTGGAGGAGCCTGGGGCTCTCTCTGAGGAGAGCCCCGTCCGCCGCCGCAGGGGTATCCGCAGCCGCCAGGGATGCTCAGAAGCCCTGAGACACTGGCTGGAGACGGCAGGAGAGGTGACGACCTGGGACCGCCTGGTCCGTGCCCTCCACCAAATCGAGCGCTCTGACATTGCCCGGGAGCTGGGGAAAAACCTGAACCAAGACCGGAGCCTGGAGCTGCGGAAGAACGTGGAGGGATACAGGCAGAGTGTGCAGCATCTCAGCTCCGTGCAGCTGCAGCCCGCGGGGGCACGGGGCAGGAGGGCCCCCCTCACCAGGGACCTGCTCTTCCAGCGGCACCGGCCCCCCCAGTACAGCCGCGGCCTCCTGGGCTGGGTCCGCCCCGTGCTCCTGGGCATCCTGGGAGCCTTCCTCACCTCCATGCTCCTCACGGGGACCATGATGTACTACTGCCACTGGAGGAGGCTCCTGGGCACCTGACGCTGGCGAGGCACCAAACTGGAGCAGCTCCCAAAATTGCTGAAGGGATAACGAGACCCAGTAAAGCCTCGTGGAGGGATTGACATCCAGAGATGGA
This sequence comes from Promerops cafer, assembly GCA_013398275.1. Taxonomy (NCBI): domain Eukaryota; kingdom Metazoa; phylum Chordata; class Aves; order Passeriformes; family Nectariniidae; genus Promerops; species Promerops cafer. The sequence goes on from VZSE01006654.1 coordinate 2,034, forward strand.
CTCTGTGTGTTCTCCTGGGTGGGGCAGGGCCCGTCCTTGGCTCATGCAGGGCAGGGTGACCACCAGCCGCCACCACCAACCCCAGCTGCTGTGCTGGAGATGTCCCAGTCTGTCACTGGGTGCCAGAGTTCCCTGTGGCAGGGATGGAGCTGGGCAAAGCTCCCTTGGCTGTGTCCTCGCTGCAGCCTCAGCCTGGGGTCCCCTCAGGACAGGAGCTGCCAGGGCTCCTCAGTGCTCCAAGGAGCCAAAAATTCCTGATTCCAGGTGACAAATCCCTGATTCCAGGTGAGAAAGGAGCACAGTGCCAGTACCCAAATTGTCTGCTGGGTCGTCAGGCTGAGCCAGTACCTGGGGTTAATGGTTCATGGGTGAGAGGTTAATTGTGACACCCCTGACCTGACCAAGGGTTGTGGCAGAGGCATTTTGTGCTGCCTGGGGACACTTGAGATAACAGCTTTCCTGAAGCCAGAGTCTTGGTGGGGGTCTGGGTTTGTCTCTTACTGTGGGTTTAGGTTTTTCTCTTTTTTTTTGGCCAAGGAACTGCCATGAACCCCACCAGCTGTTACAGTAAGGCTCAGGTGGGGCTTGTGATGCTGCTGGGGAAAACTGCAGAGGGAAAACTCTGAATACTTGAATGTCTACATGTGGTGTTGCAACACCTCCCTGTTTTTGTGTGCGAGGGTCCTAAACCCATGGAAGCAGGAGGATCCCAGGTGATGCTGCTGGGTCCAGCTACACCTGGCTGGGATGCAGCACTGTTGGGGTCCTGGGGGTCGGTGGGCTCTCCCTGCTGCTGAAATCAAACCAAGGCAAAGTGCTTTGGGTGTGATCATAGCCACCTGTGTGGCTGTAGTTAGAATTAAACTTGTACTTTGAATTAAGAAATGGTTTGCATCAATCCAACCAGTGCCCTGTGAGCCTTGGAGAAGGCAGGGAAGGACAAATAACCCTGAGTGCAGCTTTCCAAGACCAGCAAATCAGTTAAAATGTGTATAACTTATAAAACGCTTTTTCCCCGCCTAAATAAAGCGGTACCCGCCGCCATTGGAGCCTCACTCTCCGGAGCACCAGCATGGCCGGTTCCTGGCACCGAGCTGTCCCCGTGTCCCCTCAGGTGGCTGCTGCCCACCAGTTTGGGTCAGGCTCTGCTCACGCTGCTCTGGCTCCTCCGTGGTATCGTGGGCTCAGGGGCTCCTCTGCCCTCTGTCACCTCGTCCCTGCCGTGTCACAGCACGTCTGCCTGGGCCGAGGGAGCCCGAGGAGCCGCTCGGTGCCAGGGCGTGGTGGGACAGGAGGATGGTGTTGAATTTCTGGTGGATACAGGGACAGAATATTCTGTGTCAAATACTTTCAAATGTAAATTGAGCCAGGATCCTGTGGATGTGGCCGGAGCCAGCGGGGTAAGTGAAACAAGGCCTTTCTTCTAACCTTTAAAATTGAAACTGGGAAAACACTGGGTGACTCATCAGTTTCTGTGTGTGCCAAAGTGGAGCAGGGGGTGTTGGATGGAGGGCTCACTCTGGTCCCCCATAACCACAGGGGCTGCTCCAGGTTGCAAATTTCCCTGGAGCAGTGTGGATCTGCAGGAACAGGGCAATGCAAGGGGGCACGAGCAGGTCGTGGCGGGATGTGTTTCCTAAAGCAGCACTCGACCTCCCTAAAGCAGGAGCCAGAATAGGCCAGGATGGGGTTGGGATGAGCTTTGCATTGTGCCTGGGGGGTTTCAAAGCCCTGACTCCCTCTCCTCCTCCCCTCAATGATTCCTGGATTCTCCTTCAGGGCAGGGGCTGGGGTTGGACGCCCACATTTCAGACCAGCCCCACTTTGCAAAGCCACCACTGGAGTCCTGCCCTGCCCTGCCCCAGGAGCGATGACCTGTCTGAGCTGAGGATTTTGGGGAGTGAAGGTAACAGAACGACAGGGCAGTCAGGAGAAGTTGTTAAAACAAGATGGACATACCTCTTTATTGCAAATTCCAAAGTAAAAAGATGTACAGTACAAAGGAACTCAAAGTTCAGCCATGGAACTTCCAGCCCGTCCCTCCATCGCCTTCCTTCACCCTCCCCCAGCTCCATCCCCCTCCTCTCCCCAGGTAGAACAGAACAGAGAGTAAAACCACGGGGTGGGAGGGGGAGCACAAACAGCACAGGGCAAACACCAGTGGCCTGAGCGGGTGTCAGAGGGAAGAACTGGCCCTGCCCTGCAGCTGGACAATGGGCGGAGGGTGCGGGACTTTCACAGCAGCATTTTTGTCACCCCTCCGTGCTCCAGTGCCCCACTCTGCCTGCACACACCTCAGTGCCTGTGATCCTCAGTGCAGCACACTCGGTCACTAATTAAGCCTCACAACACCCCTGTGAGGTAGGGAATGAGCCACCACATTTACAGATGGGGAGAACTGGGAATCCTCCTCCCCTGTGCCCAGTTAAACCAGTAGTACCAGTGTGTGTGATATGGGGGAGGTGCAGGACGGCACAACCATGCTCTGGGTTTGCTTTAACTGGCCTCAACTGAGCAGCAAAATTCACATTTGTTAAATAAACCGGACCAAAACTCACAGTTATGTTTCCTATGAAAAATAATTCCAAAGTGACCGAAACTCAAATATCAAAAGCAATTCCAAGGTGATGCCTCAGACATTCAGCTCTGGGTTAAATCCGGCCTTTGGTGAGGCTCATGCCCAGCTCAGCCCTTCTGGTCAGGAGTGGAAGTAGGTGGCAGGCTGTTATGGGGTGCAGGTGAGGGGTCACCTGCTGCCAGCTGCAGCCCCAGTTCAGGGCCCTTTAGCACCACTGAGCAGCAGGAATCCCCACCTGACCCCAGTGACGCAGTCCCTGTCACTCCAGGGGGATCCCACAGGCCTTTAAGGGTTGGTGTGAAGAAGGGAAGCCCAGAAGAGGGGTGGGAGTCATGGTGTGACAGCACTGGGAGCACTGGGGGGCAGCAGGAGCCCCCTGAGCAGCCCTGTGGGGCACAGAGCTGCTGCCTCCCAACCCCCCGGGGCGAGGACTTGGGGCAGCTTTGGGTCCTTTCTTGGGTCTTTTTAGTGCAGGTGATGGGGGCTGCAGGTGAGGGGCTGAGGGATGAAGGGTTAAGGTGAGGGGTTATAGGATATGGGGTTACAGGTGAGGGACTATAGGATGAGGGGTTACAGGGTGAGCCATCACAGAACATCCCCTCCTGCCAGAGCAGATCCAGCATCCTCACCTGCCTGGGGCCCTCACCTGCTGAGGGCACCCACCTGCCTGGAGTCCTCACCTGCCTCAGCAAAGGGAGCCCTGAGCAGGCACCGACCCCACAGACCCAGCAGGGCTGAGCCATGTCTGCCTACTGGCACCCAACACCACCGAACACCAAAAACCTTCCAACAGCTTCTCCTGCACCTCACTCTGCTCCACAAAACCACCCTAAAAAGCCTTGGAGGAAGCACAGAGGGGGAGGCAAAGGGGAGGAGGAGTGAGAATGCAAGCAGGGAAATAACTGGGACACCAAGACAACCTTCCCTTGTACAGTGAAAAGGGTAACATTTATTTCATTTTCTTTTGGCTTATAGTAATTGTTAATCATGTTGGGTAAGACCGGTATGAGCCACCATGCAATTTCTAATACACTAATCTTCACTACTGAGCTTTTAGAGCTTTAACAGGTTGTTGGTTTGTTGGTTTTTTAAAAATTTTATTTTATTTTTGCAGCAGAAAAATAATTCAAACTCAGGTGTGGCCTCTACGGAACACCATGGGGTTACCTGAATTTTTTTTTCAACATTGGCTTCTATATTGTCAGATAAGGTGAAGAGGAAAGTGAATAAAGCAGCTTGGACTGGAATTTCATTAACGCCCTCCCCTCCACACTTTTGGAGTCACAATCCCTAACCCAAAAGGGAGGATTTTAGAGGTGGGGGAGGGAAGGGAACTACTTGGTGTAGTTGTGAGTTTTGGCTACACCTTTCTAACGACACTACCCCCCTTAACTTTGCTCCCAAAACCCTGAATCCAGAACGTGAATTCCATGCACGTGTTTGAATTTGGAGATTTGGGTGGGACACAAAGGTCCCTGAGGCTCTTTGCCCAAAGTTTCCTCCAACCTTGGCTTCACCCAGCGAAGCTCCTGAGGGAAACATCTGCCCTGGGGAGGAAACCAAAGGAGAAAAACAGCCCCCAAACACTCCTTCAACTCTTTTTTTGAGCAGAAGAACCAACTCCAGCTGACAGAAAGCTGAAGAACCTCCTCCCTCCCCTTCCTGCTCAGGAACCTGTTGCATCTCATACTGAAAAAACATTAAAATAAAAATATATATTCAGAGTTTGAAGGGACATTTTATTTTAAAATCATTGAGTAGCTTCATGAGTTGCCAGCACAAACGCCAACGCACCGAGCGTCACCTACAAGACTCAGCCCAGCCTAAGAACAATTATGAAGTTCAGCCAAATCTTGCATAGAAGTGGTCAACTTATTGCACATTGGAACCCAAAAATAGACAGTTTCGCTGCTGCAAATATCACTTGCAATAAAGCTTTTGTTAAAATCTATTTTGAGGGGATTAGGCTTTCGTTTGGAATTTTTTTGTTGTACTTTTTTTTTCTTTGGGGGACATTTCCTGGCTATCTAAAATCTAAGGACAACAGAAAAATCTTAAAAAAATAAAAATAACCATGGACAATGGCATAAGCCAGAAGCCATTCTATAATTTTTGTAGTTCTTTGTATTTACAAAAAGGCATGCCAATAAAATAAAATGATATATTACAGTATTTATAATATTCTCTTAAAAAGTTCAACCACACTTTTCAGCTATTTTTTTCCTCTTTTTTTGTTAGGTTTTTTTTTGTGCTGTTTACAATTAGCCTGTACATATGTATGTAGATTTTGTTTGTTTCTTTCTTTCTTCGTTACTCTTTTTATTATTATACATCCCATCCTAGGAGCAACGGGGGCAGGACAGACGAGGTCCCTGCTGTGGAGCAGAGCTGCTCCCGTGCCGTGGCGGTGGCGGGGCCACCCCAAGGATGCCAAAGTGGCACAGATGGCTGCTGGATGGCTTCCTGCTTGGGTTTGGTTTATTTTAGGTGATTCCTGTCATTTTCTGGGTTTATGCAAACTGAGATTCATCCTCCCATTGAGCTCTGGTGTATTGGGGGTTTTTTTCCCCACTAGTTTGGGTACCCTTAGTTTGGATGGGTCTGAATGTCACCCCTGCAGTGACCCTTGGCTTCCCCTTCCTGGTGCCACCACCCTGGCCCTGAAGAGACACCCCAACCTGAGTGGGGCTGGCCTGAGAACTGGCTGAGGACACCCCAAGACGGAGCTGGGGATGAGGAAACAGAAAACAGCTGGACGTGGCTCGTGATGCTCATTCTGCTGCTGTGAGACCAGGCCAGAGGTAGCTCTGGTTGCCCCCAGCCCTGGGGCGGTGCAGGTGTGGGAAATGGGGGGAAGGTGAAGGCACCTGGCCCCTCCTGGGCTACAGCCCCCAAAACCCCTCCTGGCTACACCCCAGGACCCCGTGGTCCAGCTCTGCATCCCCCCCAGAGCAGGAGCCACAATGGCCACAGGAGAACCATGGGTGAGTCCCAACCCCACCCTCCACCCTAGGATTGCTGTGGGTGAGCTCCCCAAATTCCTACCAGCAGAGGTAACGTGCTGCTTTTTTTTTTTTTAAACATTTATCTCTACCAAAAGAAGTGTCTACACTGCAGGATGGAGGCTGAATGATAATTAATATTAATGCTAAATATTGCAGGATACAACTGACCTTGCTGGCTGGTTGAAGCCCTAGGTTTTGGATTTACAGTGACATGGATAACAAGCCATTCCCAGATTTATCCTCTCCCCTTTGGTGAGGTCCAGAGCAGCATTTTGAATTTTGTTCTGTTTCAGTGTGCAAAAAACCATGGCTGTATGGAAAAGAAAGTCGAAGTTGTTAAACAGACACACACAATTCATTCATCTGCCTGTTGGGTTCTGTTGGGGTTTTTTGTGGTTTTAGAGTTACGTTGGGTTTTTTGGGGGGGTTTTGCTGGGGGTTTTTTCTTCTACTGGCAGGTTTATGGAAAATTCTCTATGAACTGGGATGTACTGGTGCCGGGCAGGAGCATCACTAAGGTTTCTCTCCGAATACAGTGTGCGGTAGATACTCAGTGGAGTGCCTCGAATTTATGGCTTAACACACTTCTGTGGACAGGTGACTGCGTGTCTCCTGGTTGTGGTTCCTCATGCATGGTCCCTGGTCATGCCGTCATGCAAAAATCGCTTCTACGCGTTAACGAGCACTTTGTTCTTTGGGGGGGATCAGCCCGAGCTGGCTCCAGGCTGAAGGTACCCGATTACCCCATCTCCCAAACCAAGTAAAGCCCATGTAGAAAGTAGAATGCAAATAATAAATCTCAAATAAACTATGATAACTCAGTGGGCTTAATGGGTGCTTTGTTTCATTTTTCCTTTTTTTTTTTTTTTTATTCTACTTGTTTTAACTCTTTTTCCATTTTTTTCTCATTTTTTTCCTTTTTTTTTGTTTTGGTGCTTAACTAAATGCAAATCTAGTTTTGCATGAACAAACCCATTAACATTGTGAATTCTGGGTTTTCTTCTGAGAATAATCAACAAAATGGGAAAATAAAATCCATTTGGGGCTGCTTTGGAAAATACATGAATCCCAGCAGTGGGTTTTGTTTCTGTGTGTGTGTGTGTGTGTGGTTTATTTTGCTTGTTTGTCCTAAGTTGCATTGACTGATGTGGAACATGCAGTATCCACCTGCCCAAACAATAGAAAATCCTTTTTTTTTTTCCTTTTTTTTTGTGTTTAAATGTTTGTTTACAGGGTCCTTTAAACAGGTGGTAGGTCACTGCTTTAGATGCAACGCTGTCACACAGTAAGCAGACTATGTTTGGTATAAGATCTTCAGGTAAGTGTCTCCACAGCTGTTCTGTATTGATATATTTCAGGAAGTTTGTAAACAATCTGTTTTGTTTTTTTTTTCACTTGCAAATATTTTAATTCATACAATTCTCCTTTTTTTTTTTTTTCTTTTTCTTTTTTTTTTTTGTGTGTGTGTGTGTGTGTCTCAACACTTGGCTTCCCTGGCGTCTTTTTGTCTCTTTGCCTTTTCTCGCCTCCCCTCCTCTGCCCGCTGCTGTTTCTCCTTCTCAGGTTTGGTGACGCTGTCATAGGACGGCAGGGACGCTGTGGATGGGGTGCCTTCCTTTTTCTCCCTGTTAGCTCCCCCGTTTTCCAGTTTGGTGGGGGCAGGCCTTCGGCTGATGAAGCCCCGTCGCGCCAAACGAGCCCTGTAAGCCCTCTGGATCACCACTGCCGACACCTCCTCCTGCTTGCGCCGCAGCGTGGTGGTGATGGGCTCATAAGACACTTTGGAAGGGTTGGAAGCCACAAACCTCTCCTCCATCTGCTGTCTCAGGATATCCAGCTCCCCGCTGTCCCCCAGGACACGTTTGGTGAAGGCAAACAGGATGTCCAAACAGTGGATCCTGTCCCCACTTACCATAGGCAGGTCCATGGCGATGAGTTCGATGGTGTTGGGTTTTGGGACGCGGAGGGGATGCTCCAAAGCATCGGCGAAGTCCGCGAGCTTGCTGTACTCGATGAACTGCGTGGCGTCGGGGTCGAACTTCTCCCAGATCTCGTAGAACGTCTCAAAGTCGTCCTCGCTGAGCGGATCCGCGCTCTCCTCTGTCGCCACGCTGAAGTTCTCCAAGATGATGGCAATGTACATGTTGACCACAATCAGGAAGGAGATGATGATGTAACTCACAAAGAAAAATATCCCCACCGAAGGGTTCCCACAATCCCCCTTGAAGCCACTGCCTGGGTGCTCCTTGTCCAGGTCGCAGTCCGGCGGCCGGTTCAGGATGGGCAGCAGGAGCCCGTCCCAGCCAGCCGAGGTGGTGATCTGGAACAAGCAGATCATGCTGTTGCCAAAGGTCTCAAAGTTGAACATGTCATCTATGCCAGCCTCGTGCTTGACGTAGGCGAAGTTCGACATGCCAAAGATGGAGAAGATGAACATGACCAAGAAGAGCAAGAGGCCGATGTTGAACAAGGCAGGCAGGGACATCATTAAGGCAAAAAGCAGCGTGCGGATCCCTTTGGCTCCCTTGATTAATCGCAGGATGCGGCCGATGCGAGCCAGGCGGATGACTCGGAACAGGGTGGGTGACACAAAGTACTTCTCAATGATTTCAGCCAGGAACATTCCTAAAGAAGAGAGGCAACAAGTGTGACAGTGGAGATGCACAGGCTGCTGATTCCTCTGGGCCTAGTGATGGATGGGGCACGTGGAACACCGCAGTTGGATTTTCAGAGGGTGTCTGGGACTGAGGAGTCTCACGTTCAGGCAGGTAAATCCTCTTGAGGGGCAGTGGAGGGGCAGCTCTGACCTCTGCTCCCTGTGACCAGGGACAGGACCCGAGGCGACAGCTGGAGCTGTGTCAGGGGAGGGATATCAGGAAAAGATTCTTCTCCCAGAGGGTTCAGGCACTGCCCAGGCTCCCCAGGGACTGGGCACAGCCCCAAGGCTGCCAGAGCTCCAGGAGCACATGGACAATGCTCCCAGGGATGCCCAGGGTGGGACTGTTGGCGTGTCTGTGGAGGGCCAGGGGTTGGACTGGATGATCCCTGTGGGTGTCCCTCCCAACTCAGGCTATTCCATGATTCTGTGATTCTAGGTCTTAACTCAGTGCTCTGGCTCCCAAAATAGTTCTCCTACAGGGAGAGGGGAAGAGGTTCAGCTACAGAAGGATTCATCCCTCCCGGATAACAGTGAACGAGCTGCTTTTTGGGGATGTTTGCTCTCAGTGCCTGACCCTGCCATGGGAGCCAGGCTACGGACTCTGCTCTGAAGGTGCTAAAAGCAGGTAAGGTAAACCTGATTTCAAGCAGCAGGAAAAACTGGGGCTGAGTTTTAGGCTGCAAGATGGTCTGAAGGCTGGTGGTTTGTCAGTGTGCCTTGTGCCCTGCCAAGCTTTACTCCAATTCACTTGCGAGGTTGTGCATATTTTGCAGATTAGATGCTAAAAAACTCAAAACCTGTTGGAGGAAACAGGGATTTAACATTCAAACAAACTGCAAAGACGGCAAGTCCTGTGCTGTGGCAGGAAGCCCCACAGGGCAATTTTCAGGGGTTACTGAGCATTACAATATTCTGATGAGGCAAGTGAAACTTCAGTTTTTAAAGACAGAGAGCAATTGTCAAGTGGTTTACCCGACACAACTGGAAAGGAATGTCAGAACAGAGGGAAGGGGCATCAATCAGGACTTGAGGCAGACAAATTCTGCCACGGTCTCTTCCCAAGGCTCAAAGAGAACCTTGAAGTCTTGGTACCTACATATCCTGTTCAAAGACAAGAACATGTTCTACCCCTGCAAATGCCAAAACAGCCTGGCACTCAAAGACCTCTAAGTGGTGTCACACTTACCCACGATGGACAGAATCACAACCACGAAGTCAAAAATGTTCCACCCGATGGTGAAATAATAGTGCCGCAAGGCGAACATCTTCAGCACACACTCACAGGTGAAAAAGATGACAAACACAAAGTTGATCCAGTAAAGGATGTCCTCCATCTGCTTGCTCTGTGTATCTGTCTCCACCATCATGGTCACCATGTTGAGGCAAATGAGCATCATGATGACGATGTCAAAGGCTTGCTGAGTGACAAAGTCGAAGACAGCTCCTTGGATGCGGTTCTGTGGAACAGGAGAGACAAGGAACGAAGTTTCAACAAAAATCATGGAAGTGTGGAGCGGTTTGGATTGGAAATGTCCATAAAACTATCCCATTCCACCCCCTGCCCCATCCAACCTGGCCTTGGACACTTCCAGGGATCCAGGGGCAGCCACAGCTTCTCTGGGCACCCTGTGCCAGGGCCTGCCCACCCTCACAGGGAGGAGATTCTTCCTAATTTACCATTAGTCAACAAATTATTTCACCATTGGTGGAAAGAGGGACAAGGATGTCGTTTTGTCAGTATTGAGTAAAGCTGTCAAGGCTAACCCTGTCCACAAGCCAGTCTGGTTAGGGCAAAGGCAGGAAAATGCCATTATTTATACCCCAGCATGTTACTGCACCCCTACTAGCAGTACATCTTCCTCTTTGTTGAGCCTTTGCAGTGACAGGTGGGGAAAGCAGCCAGATCCTTGCACTGATGGGTACCTGCATGAGAATCCAACCTCTCTGGTGTCCTGGCAGCACCACAGTCCCAGAAGCAGGATGCTTTATCCACACATCTTCTAAGGGACTCAACCCAAACCCCTTTTTGGCTTTCTGAGGGATTCAAAGTCTTTCAGAAACCAGGGAAATGAGCTCAGTTCTCCATCAGCGAAGCCCCCAAGGCTGGATAATTGCCAAAGGTCCTCCTGCGAGTGCCAGGAGGCTCCTACTCCACATCTATGGCCTCTCACCCAGGTGAAGTTGTGGGATGATTTTCTTGATTCAAGTGATGAACTGATTAACACCAACCCCAGTACAAGTGTTTTAACCTTTGCAGGTGACACCTGAGTTACAATGACAAGACCAAGGTGATGTGGAGTCCAACGTGAGTTAGAACAAGGGATGCTTTTGGACACAAAGCTCCTTTGAAATCTATTCCACAGGTTTATCCTGAGTTCCCTCTAATGTACTCACCAGAGGTCGGGGAATGGGTTTTTGAGGCTTCTTTGAGCCCAGTTTTTTCATGGCATTATAGTACTTCTTTTGTTCTTCTGTCATGAAAATGTCTTGACCTCCAAAGTAAAGGGGCAAAAGGAAAACTGGTTACAATCAGCTCATAAACCAGAAGGGAAAGGAGCAAACCCCAGCTCAGGCAGGAGGAGACCTGCCAGGTGAGAGGCTGGTGGCAGCTATTTCAGACATAAATAACTCACACTAATACCCAGGGTGCACTGATCTTTCTTTAAAAATGACTGGTTTTCCTATAAATTACCTGTTTCATTGCACTGCCTCCTTCCCCATCCCTCTCTCCCCTCTGTGGTGAACAGGTGTGAGGGCATTTGCAGGAGCTGCACAATGCAAATCCTCAGCTTGACTTAGAGGAAAAGCAGGATATGAGACAGAGACAGAAGGAGGGGCAAGGAAGGCATCTTGCTTCCAGTCTGTATTTTAGTCAAGGCATAAAAAACCCCCAAAATGCATGAAAATGTAGTCTAGGGAAAATGTTTAATCTGGCTGTAGTTTAGATCAAGCCTTGGGCTGCATGCTGTGCTCCCTGTTGTGCTCAGCCATTCCTGTACCAAGGCACCAAGAGGTCCACAGCTCTAAAAAAGGAGGTTTGTGCCTCAAAATGACTTTATTTTGCAGACAAACCCACCAGCCTGAAGAGCCAACACTCCTGGAACAGGTCTGAGCTCAAATCAGCAAACACAGATCACTTATCTTTTTCTTTTGTTGATTGAAGTTGTCGATGATGACACCAATGAACAAGTTCAGGGTGAAAAAGGAACCGAAGATGATGAAGATGACAAAATAGATGTACATGTAAATGTTGTCCTCGTACTTGGGTTGCTCTTCTTGCTGAAGGGGAGAGAAGAAGAGCAACAAATAACACTTCAAAGACATCATACAAATATAGGCAAAATGAGACAGGTTGTGTTTCCAAACTATTCCTTTTGAAGATGTAGGAACAAAAAGATCAAAAACCAGAAGAACATTTTTACTCTTTCCTGGCACAGTCATACTTACTTCAAACCTGCATTCAGTTCAGGATGAGAAAATCCATTTAAAAATACAAATTTTACATTTCATATAAAACCAAGACAATAGAAGGGGCAAAAGAATTGAAAGCAAAAAGGAACTCATGATATTTGCATGGTTCCAGCATGCAAGAACCAGAAAAGTGCCTGAGGAATGAACTCCAACCCAGATATAATTCCACAATTAGATTCACACTACTGCTCAGACTTCCATACAGACATAAGATTCATGGGAGGCCTTCTGGCTAATTTCTCCCCATAATTTATTCTAATGATTAAATCTATAACTTCACTGTATTCTTTCCTTCGCTGTATTTCTACTCCAGTTGGAGTAGAACAAAAAAACCAACCAGAAGAACCTGCCCTTTTGGGGATTTTCTTCAGCATCTTTGAACTCATCAAACCACCAGAGCACATGAAACAATCACAGCATGAAATACTTGCTACAAACACAGTTCTACAACTTTTGCTCTTGATTTTACCAAAGCAAAAGAGCAGATGGAAATAAGGGGAGGGGAGTTTGTGGTTTTGCATGTTACCTTTCTGGAATCTACAGCTGCATACATGATGTCCATCCAGCCCTTGAATGTAGCCTGGCAAAGAAAACACAGAGATAGAATTCACCCAAAATACAAGAACAAGCATGAATTGTGCCAGCTCTGTCAAGGACTCCCTGGCACTCTTGATGGCCCTATATAATGAACTTTAATATTATGTGAATAGTTCTCTTTTCATTTAATCTAAATTACAGAAGCTCAAGTAGTTGACCCATGGGAACCTCATGACGTTCAACCACACCGAGGGTAAGTGGACAGACTTGGGGCCCCTTACTGTGCTGGGAGACCACAGATTAGGAAAGAGAAGAAATATAAAATGGCAAATTCATTCCAGCCCCAACCCCAGTGGGCTTAATGGGATGCTGTATTTCAGAGAGGGGGAAGCACGTAAAATGCACCAGGAGCATTTTGTATCTCCAGCCCCAGCTCGGGGTGTTTTAGGTGGGGACACAGCTCCAGCCCCTCAGTTTGGGGTATTTAGAGGGGTGATGGTAGAAAGCCAAACTTACAACTTGCAGAAGAGCCAGATATCCTGCCCCAACGTTGTCAAAGTTAATTTTCACATTCTTCCATCGGATCTCCGTGGAGTTGGGTGGCATCAGAGCTTCGCAGTCTGTCTTGTTGTTAACAACATCTATCTCAAAGCGATGCTCAGCTGTTTCATTAAAGCAGTAATGATATTTCCCGGCAAACAGGTTAACCCCCATAATGCTGAAAATCAGCCAGAAGATAAGGCAGACCAACAAGACATTCATAATGGAAGGGATAGCGCCAACCAAGGCATTGACAACCACCTGTGTTGGAAGGGGTGGGAAAAAGTTTCAGTATAAAACACGAGGCAGGAGACAGCAAGCATCAGTACAGCTGTTTTTGGGGGGGAATAGGGGACCAGGCCACTGACACATTGGAGGTGGTTGCTCCACACAGAAGTTGGCAGTGAACTTGTTCCAAGCTTCAAAGCCACCCGGGGAAGCTCTGTTTTCAAAATAAAACAGGCCACGTTGTTGGATTTACGGGGTTTGGACTGTTTGTTCTTCAATAAAACAACAATTATTTTATGTAATTTTAATTGCCCAAAGGGAGAGGGGGGCTCAGACTCTCTGTTGTAACCAACAAGCTCCTGGATGGAATTTTCTCAGAGCCAAGTGAGGACACTTTTGCTCATGGATTCAAGAGGTTTTATCAGCCAGTAGCCCCTCCGGCCATTCCCCACATTCAAACAAGGCTGTTTTCACTCCTGGGCCTGGTCCTGCTCCCACCCAGGGCCCCAGCAGTGGGGTCAGGACCAAGCCCAGCATCACTGTGGTCACACTAAAGCACTGAGTAACATCAAGATCATACTGTGGACTAAGCAAGGCCAGTCATGTTGTCCCAGGCAGAGAGCTGAGCATGCAGCCTGGCAGGCTCCAGGAGACAGAAAAGCCATGTTCCCTCCTCCCAACGGCAGCAAACGTCTCAGGAACGAGGATGGGTTTTGTGAGAGCTCATCTCTTCCTAATTTTAGCCTTTCACAGTTTGGGAGCACTGTGTCCCTGAGCATCCCTGGCCAACACACAACCAAATGTAAGCTTTTAATAGAGGCAGGTCAGCAGGATATTAAATCTTTTATTCCGATCTCCTAATTTAGATTCCTTTAATAGATGAACATAATCTAAACTATTGTTACCCCTTTGCCTTAGTTTTGAAAGGCAACTCAACCACACAGGGACTTGGGAGGCCCCAAGGGTGGAACATGAGCCACACCTTGTCCTGCCTGGTCCCTTCTCCTCCCACAACATCCCCTTGTTGGAAGCCACCACCACCTGTGGTCATCAGCAGCTCGGGTGCTTGTGGCCAGCTTGGACTGGGCTTGGAGTTCTGGTCTGCTGGAAGGTGTCCAGGGGGTGGGACTGGATGGGCTTTAAGGTCCCTTCCAACCCAAGCCACTCTGAGATAGAGGAATGGAGGAAAATTGAAGACCACAGTGATCCAGACAGTGAATCTTCTGTTCCAGCTGCTAAATGGTGTCAGGAATTTGTCACTACACCCAGGAAGGCACAGGTGAGAGCCCCAACAGGCTGCACGTGGATGCCTTTGCTCTCACCCTCCCTTCATCCCAACAGGATGCTCAGCTGCTGGACATCAACACCACACCAGCAGGACTTTTTGTGTCACATCCTCCTACGAATACATTGATTTATTCCAGCTACCACATGAAGCAAAAAAAGGGTAATATCCTGACATCCTCCTGAAATATGGTCATTTATGGTTCACTAAATCTACACAGCTTTCCAAAAGGAGTGAAAGGAGGAACATGGCTTTTGTGTGCAGACTGACAAGAACACATGCATGTCTCACAGCATCACTATCAAACTCCCTGACCGAGCTCAGAGCAGAGCAAGCTCCTGGAAATGCAGATTGCTATGGAGGAGAGAAAAGCAAAGAACTACAGTTTCGGTCTCCTTTGCAAAGGCATTTCAGATCTCTGTTCCCTGGCTCAAGGAATTGGTCTGGTTGGACGGGGCAGTGACACTTGTCTCCAAGTCAAAACAAAACAAAAATAATTGGGTCTAGGTAGCTGACAGGGCTGCAGTCGTAACTATCAATTTTCCCATGGTGAAAATCCCCCACTTTAACCATGAGAATTTCCTGATTGTACATCAGAAATCTTCTCCCAGCATGGCTTAAAAACAGCTTTTAGTTTCTCCAGGTTTCGTGCTAGGCCTGCTCTCTGTGATCAAACTTCTGGGTGGCACCCAAACCCAGCCCAGCAAAAGCTCAGCCTTAGTGCGAATGGAAATTTCTCTTTCTTTGTGCCTCTACTGTGGATTCAAGTCTAGAATTAAACTCATGACACAAAGAAATAACAGCAGGAGAAGGTCTTAGAGAAGAAACACCTCCTTTGGATTTGGAACTCAGGTATTTCTATTACTTCCCAGGGAGTTTGAGGACCCCTCTTCAGCTCACTGCTCCTCTTGTGCTGGATTTTGGGCTCAGTTAAATGCTAAAGCAAATCCAAAGATCAGGAGGATCCAGGTGGAATTGCTCCAGAAGGATCCAGGTGGAATTGCTCCACTAAGACCCTGAAGTAAAACTGTGACTGCTATGCCCTTCCCTTATTATTTAAAATACATGATTTTCTCTCTTGCAGCATCTCTGGTTATGAGCTAACTGGGATCTGGCACAAAACCCCACATTCTTGTTCTAAGAGCATCTGGGAAATCCATTAATAAGAAATACCCTTTATTTCATTTTTTTACTAAATAATTTTTTTTTGCATGTTCTTAGGAGACTATTTCAATCCCAAATGGGGAAAAAAGGCACCAAAATGACAGAGTATTAGTGGAAAAGCAGCAAGACATTGCAATAATTGAAACACCCAAGGGAGTGGTGCCAGTACCAATTCAAGGAAAGCTTGTTAAGTTCAATGCTTTGCTTGTGCTTTGTTCTGGTTCCACAGTGACAGGACAGGGACCAAAAAAGCATGGAAAAAGGAAGGGGACAGAAAGGAAAAGCTTCACTACTAGACAAGGCTGCCAGTCACCACCAGACTGGACTGAGAACAACAAGGTGCAACAAGAGGAATGAAACCAAAGTTTTCAAAGAGCTGAGCTCCCCCCAGTCCCTTCCTGCAGTGAGCCACGAGAGGCAGCAGCCTTTTCCCCTGGTTACTTTTTTAAAACCCCCTCAGACAGAGTCTTTCAATCCAATTCCACCAACAGCCAACACTTGGAGGGGCCGGAGACCCTGAGGTGGTTCCAATTCTGCTTCTTTGCACCTGGTGATTCTCCCTAGATAAAAAAAAAAGTTACAGCTGAGAAGCCCCTCGGATGCTCGAGGTCAAAGCCAGGCCAAATGAGAACAGCCAAGTGTCGACATCAGCTACGAATGGCAGGTGGTTTGGGCCAGTAATTAATGTAATGAGGCAGCTTATGCATCTCCCTTTGTTAGAGGGGAGGGTGCAGCGGTGGGCAGGGTGAGGGTACATCCACGTAGAGGTGATCAAGTCAGCAGCTGCATCATGATTCTGTTTGGAATTTTCTTTCCACCAGTTTTGATCAGTTCTAGCATGCTTTTAAAAAAAACCGCTCCACGGGCATGCAGAAGGATCAGCTGCTAATGGCATCTTACCCTCATCCCCTCAAATCGGGACAACGCTCTTAAAGGCCTCAAGGCTCTTAGTGTCCTAAGGGACTTTATGGCACCTAGTTCCGAGTAGCCCAGGGCATTAGCTATAAGGCTGACTAAAGAGACCTACACAGAAAATAGAAAAAAATAGAAAAAAAAAGAAAAAAGAAAAAAAAGGTTCCAGACTGTTAGATTGGATCCCCTAGCCCTGATTGCCCAGCCCAGGAGCCACCTGGGCCGCCCCAAATACCGAAGCCATGACACCAGCTGCCTACTTCACTTGACTGAACCGACCTGGAAGGAAATAATGCAGTTGAGAGAAGACCAGAGGGGAGAGATCAGTGAGAGAGAGGCAGAGACACACACGGAGAGGGGCTGTTGGAAGGAAGAGCCCAAACGATGACAAAAACCTTACCCTCGCCCTTTACCGGCTGCAGGGATCCCAGCGGCGCCCATGAAATTTAAGCCAGACAAATGTTAAAGGTACCTATGAGAAAGAATACAGATAAATACACACACTGCACACCTGGGCCAAGCTCTCCGCGGGCACCGCGTCACTCTGGAAACCCTGAGCCTGATTCCAGCTCCTCCTTCCTCACAGCCCGAGGATGGGGGTGTTCCTCCTGCCTGGCACACAAAGCATCTCTCTTTTCTGCCTGCTCCACCAGCGATCCTGTTTCAGAGCTGCTCAGATTCCTGAACTACATTTCTGATCCATTTCCCAGCGCTTTTCCAACCACAAAGACAACCGGCCCAGTACGGCCCAGTATAACCCAGTACAGCCCAGTACTTCACCGCACGCCCCTGCAGCTGCTGAGGTCGGGATCGGGGGAAAGCCAGGAAAAATGGGGAAAAATCAGGAAAAATGGGGAAAATGAGGATGGGATAGGATGGGATGGGATGGGATGGGATGGGATGGGATGGGATGGGANGATGGGATGGGATGGGATGGGATGGGGGAAAATGGGATAGAACAGGATTGGGATGAGGGAAAATTGGGGGAAACGGTCACCATGCCTGGGGATTCCTAGGAATTGCTTTTCTCAAGGTTTTTTCCACATCCCAAAACCAGAATCTCCACGATCTCCAGAATCTCCCATTTTTCCCAATCCCAGCTCCAGAATCCTCCATTTTCCCCCATCGCAATCCTGGTTTATCCCATTTTCCCCCATCCTCCATTCCATGTGTTTTCTCCCCTTTTTCCCCATCTCAGTCCTGTTTTCCTCCCATTTTTCCCAATCCCAGCTCCATTTCCCCCCATTTTCCCCCATCGCAATCCTGGTTTATCCCATTTTCCCCCATCCTCCATTCCATGTGTTTTCTCCCCTTTTTCCCCATCTCAGTCCTGTTTTCCTCCCATTTTTCCCAATCCCAGCTCCATTTCCCCCCATTTTCCCCCATCGCAATCCTGGTTTATCCCATTTTCCCCCATCCTATCCCATCCAATCCCCATTTCCCCTGTTTTTCCCTGATCCCAACCTCAGCAGCCACAGGAGCATGCAGTGAAGTACTGGGATGTACTGGGTTATACCGGGCAACCTGTCGAGCAGCCCAGAGTCAGATTTAGGCTCTAAACCTGAATTATCAGATATCCTTAAACCCACCAAGTCACAGACACGACTTGGCCACGTGTAAACAGTTACAGACACAGCACAGCAGCTGCCACTATTCCCATTTTTCGCTACCATCACACTTCGAACAGAGAAGAAAGAGACATGAACCCTTTTTAAGAAAAAAAAGACATCCATGTACAGCAACGAACAAAAAACATGGGACCTCCTCCTGGAACAGGTGGGGTTTCAGCTGAATTCTCAGAATAGGACACTTCCTATGTATCATTCTTTTATAGAAGAGACATTAGAATAATAATGTAGAATTAATTAGAAGGATGATTCTTATTCTTATTTCAGGGAAATTTCAGATCTGGATTTCAAATGCATAAATGTGTGGGAAAATTGAGATTTCATCTTATTTGGGCATGTGGCTCATGTGCTTTTTCCATTTTCATATGGAAGGTGGCCCTGTCCACAGCAGGGGACTTGGAATGAGATGATTTTAAGGTTCCTTCCAACTCAAACCATTCCATGATTCTACGGTATCTTCCCCAAAAATAAGTGGCCACAATACATGGCCACATGGTGCTTTGGTTTTTCCATCCCATTTTAAAATTCTGCTAATTTGAACCGTGCAAGGGCTGTCCCAAAGGTTCCAACAAAGCCTTTGTGAGACAAAATCAGCTCAGTCAGGCCAGGGCTGAGCCCTTTTAACTATGTTAAAATCCTAAATATAAATATAATTAAATATAAAAATCCGCTGGATTTGGAGATGTGGTCTATTTACCCTGTAAACGTAACACTGGAAGTGCCCCATCCCTGGAAACTGCCCCTGGATCCCTGGAAGTGTCCAAGGCCAGGTTGGACAGGGCTTGGGAGCACCCTGGGACAGTGGAAGGTGTCCCTGCAGGGCGTGGAACTGGATGGGCTTTAAGGTCCTTCCCAGCCCAAACCATTCCATGATTCCATGATGCCATGAACAAGGAATTTTCATTTTTAGAGCTTCTTCCCCTCAGGATAACATCTTACTCCCAAGCAGGACACTAAGACCACGAGAGAAAAGGCTGTTTGAGCTTTTAGGGATCTTTGAGGATTATTCCCTGAGGACATTCCAACAGAAGACACACCAGGCACCGAGGTCGGACAAAGGGAATCCCAGATTGACTGAAAAGCAGAATCCTTCATTATTACCCAGTAAAAGTCTTCACAAACACACCCAGGAAGCTTTGGGGATGAGGAGGAGGGGAATTGGACAATGCTATAGCAACCTGCAAAATAACATCCAAGAGCGTTGTTAGGATGCGAAGGCTCATTCCCTGCTGCCCTGGCTCACTCCAGCTCCTTCCACAACACGCCACAAAATTTGGGTTAAAAAAAATGTGATTCAACAGATACAGGACACAAAGCATTGCTGAGATTTTGTTGAGGGATATTTTGGCATCTCAAAGTCACATTTCAGACTTTTTTTCAGGGAAAAACATGCAACTCTTCTGTCTGTGACAGCAAGGGAAAACAGGAATTTCTCCTAGAGCCCTGGGAATTCCAAATCCTTCTACACTTGTTCCTCAGTGTTCCCTTCCTGCCTGGGAAGTTCCTGATCTTTACTCCACTCCCAGATACATGGGAAGGAAATTAAACTTGTACCACATCTGCCCGTTAAACTACACTTCATTCAGAACAACTGGAATTAAACTCGTACTTTATCTTCAGGCAGCGAGAGAGATCCAGGGTTACTGTCAGAAAATGAAACTTATAACATGCAGGTTGTGTCCAAGGAAAGGTGTTGAGGGGATCAGATAGGATTTAAAAATAAAATCAAATTTCAATTTTCCTACAGGAAACACGGAGTTTGAGTCACTTCTGCCCCTGAATTCCAAGCATAGTTCCTTCCACCTACTCAGAGTGATAATGGTGCTGAACAGCAACTGAATCATACACAGAGTGTTCCAAAGGAGAAGCTTGGAAAAACTGGTAATTCTTTTTTAACATCCTTGCTCTTGGGGCAGTCACTTGAGCCACTGAATCCCAGATGGATGTGATGAAACACTTTATAAGAATCCAAGCACTTGGGATTCTAAATTTCCTGGTTCTGAAATTTCCTATTGAGTTACACCATTTTCTACCACTTTGGACAGCATAAATTCCATTTATTTTAAACTCCCTCGCTGTGCTTCAGAGCCAAATTTATTGCTAAAACTTCTCTCTTTTGCCTTTTTTTCTTCTAATTCTACAATTTATTCTCCCTTTTTTTATTTTTTATCCTCCCTCCCAAGACGTTCTGCAGGGGGGTTCCAGGGTGGATCTGTCCCTCACTCTACGCTACAACCTCTAAGCTTTCTTGTTTGATATGATCCTGCTTTTTCTTTCCTGTTTCTTTTGAACAGAAGATGGATGATGCTGAACTTCATTGTGCACAATAAGCTTTCCAAGGATTGAGATTCCCACAAATCCACGCACCCAGTGCTCAGAACAGACCTCGTGGGGTGCTGGGATGGGGAGGTTTTGCTGCCCTTAATGATAATCTCTCATCATTAATAACGCAAGAAAATGATTACAGAGAATGTAACTCCTTGAAATATGACCCAGGAATGCCACCTCTGCACAGCTTTCCCACTGTTAACATCTCCCAGAGGCTCCATACACAGCCAGGTCTCCTACAAATTCTGTTTTCAGCACAGCAAGAGAGCCAAGGGCTGGAAAATCCTTTTTGGTCCCTGCAGGGCAGAAATCCCAGAGCTGCACAGGAAACACTGGCAACACCCAAAGGGCTCAAGGGTTTTATCCTTGATTTGGGAATTCACAGATATCTGGGATTGACCCGTTGTTAAATCTATGATCCAGCTAGATCTGAGCAGGAAACATCCCCACCACTGTTTTTCCAAGCAGAAGAAAGGAGGAGAGGATACATACAGCCACGATGAGGAAATCCAGCCAGCACCAGGCATTGGTGAAGAACTTGACAAATCCATAGGCACACCACTTCAGCAGCATCTCCAGGATGAAAATGTATGTGAAGACCTTGTCTGCATACTCCAGGATGGTCCGGATGGTTTTCCTCTGCTCGATGTAAATATCCTCAAAAGCCTGGGAAATAACCAGGTGCTTGTGGGTTATTATTATTGTATGGGATTTATTGCACAGTTCAATGGCATTATCCAGGAGCTTCAAATGATACTGAGGTGAGTTCAATATACAGTTATAGATGAGCTAAATATATAGATACATATATAAAACATATAAATCAAACATAGAAAGTTGATTTTGTTTCAGTCACAGGTTGGACTTTATGGTGTTGGAGGGCTTTTCCAACCTCAGTGATTCTGGGATTTTGTGATTCCGTGAAATCAGTCATAGATACAAGCTGACTTTTCCCCAGATCCTCAGATTTCTAGTCAAACCAGGATCAGAACCCAGATTTGAAGGCTTTGTTCTTAATTTAAACTAAACTAAAAACATTAATAAAAGCTTTTGTACAGTGCCATGACGGAGTTGTGTTTTTTCCCAGGTAGGAATTCCCACGGTTTGCTTTTTCCCAAAATTTCCTGTGTACAGTTAGATGTCCTCGAGCCCAACACCTCTGGGCTACACATATTTTACTCACCAGAGCACCACTGCTCAGGAGGATCATAAAGATGATGAAAGTCTCAAACCAATTGTGCTCCACAATTAGGAAACAAGTTTTCCTCAAGGTCCACCACGACTTTCCCAGCCCCTCCTCAATATTGACCTGACAACACTTGCAGCGCTGCATACAACCTGGAACAGGGACAGGGCACACCTTCACTCAGGAAACACAGGATTTAAGGTAAAAACATTAAATTCTCACTGTCCAGAAGCAGCTTTGATGTCACCAATACGAACCATGCTGAGTGAGTTTCAACATGAGTTAAAACCTTTGCATTCTTGAGGATTTTAGGATCGTTTCGCCACTTCTGTGCCTGGGCACCAGAATTAACATCAATTTGGGAACAGATCAGCTCGTTCTATTTGGTGAGGCCCATGCTCTTGAGGAGACAAATGGAAAACTTGCTGATAAAATAACCTTGAACCATTTAAAGCATCTTTGCCATGGGAATTCCTGTAACGGCTCGGCTCTCAAAAGACATTGAGGCCCGTTACAGGAAAGGAAAAGTACTCTGCTTCTAAGTACTTAAGGCATCAGCTGTACAAAAATCATCTTGTTCTACTGCAGGCCATCTCTAATTCTTTAGAAATTCCCCCTGTGAGGGTGGTGAGCTATCCAGCATGGATAGCCCAGAGAAGCTGGGGCTGCTCCTGGATCCCTGGAAGTGTCCAAGGCCAGGTTGGACGGGGCTTGGAGCAACCCAGGATAGGGGAAGGGGGTAAATTTGGATGAGCTCTGAGGTCCCTTCCTTCACAAACTATTGCATGGTTCTGTGATTGATATCCTAGCAATGGCAGCTGCATCTCTGAGAGCTTCACTTTGCAAAATTCCTCTAAATTAGTGCACCAGCATCCAAGAAGGGCCTCAAGACAAGCCGAGAGCCAGCCCTGATCCCAACCCTGAGGTGAGCTCACAGCAGACTGGTCCCCAGAACATCCCAAAAGCCTCTTCCTTCAGTCCCTTCTCACCCTCTGTGAAACAGGCATCCGGGTCCAGGTATTCCTCTGGTGCCTCCACAGGCACTTCTTCCACTTCAGGCTTTATATCAATGGTGCTGCCCTCGGAGGAGCTGGTCTCGTCGAGTTTCTGCAACATAAAACCCCAACCCAGTCAATAATCAGTTCCCAACAAATATCAAGCTTCACGATGACTCAGCCGTTCGTTCACCACATTTACTGTCATGAAAGTTGTTTCCTCACTGTAATCACTGAGATCCTGACCCAGCTTATGTCTCACGTTAACAGGACAGGCAGGATTAAGTATTTATATTATGGAAGGTGTCCCTGTCCATGGAGGGGGTTGGAACCAGATGATCTTTAAGCTCCTTTCATCCCAGGCCATTCTATCACTATATATATCTTACATTATATAAGTATTTGTGGCTTTCTATAGAGCTACTAGTACAAGAAACTTCTGTCTTGAGTGCAAAGACAACATCACAACATAAACGTAAGTTTAGTGCTGGAACTATGCAGCTCTCCCTGCCAAGAGGTTTCCAGGCACTCACAGTGGGCTCAACGACTTGAATGAATTTTTAGCACTTCATCCCACCTCTTTGCTGCCATCAGGATCTGTATCACTGCTGAAATCTTCCGTGTTGAGGTTTTCAAAGTCTGACTCCCCCACAGCGATGGGGACGCGGACGGTGAGGTTGGGGTTGTTGATGAAGGACATGTGATCCTCATCGATGATGTATTTCTCCACGCTGCTCCCGATGCCGCTGGTGGTGCCGTTGCCGTTCTTCAGGTAATCGATGTCCCTGTTGATGTCAGCCCCGGTGTGGTTGGCGATGCAGTTCACCTTCTTGTCATACAACTCATCCAAGGGTTTGACCTCGTCGGCCTCTCTCTGCTTGAAGTGAGCCTGCATGAACTCCCGCACCTTTGCCTTGGTCCAGGCAATGCCCTTCTTGATGCGGATGACCGAGATCTGCAGGTTGTTCATCTCCCCGTCGTCGTCCGTGGCTGCCAGGTTGTCTGCGCTGAAGGAGCTCAGCAACAAAGCCAAGAACAGGTTCAGCACCTGAAAGGGAAGAGGTGATGCTGGACTGACACACAAGGAGGGTATTCCCAAAGCTGAATGGGAGTACTCAGCACTCAAGCCCTGCTGGTGCTGCAGAGCTGTCTCTAAACACCACTGAAAACCAGCTCTGGTGTCCCACAAACTCATCCAGGTGCCCGAGGTTCAAGGTATGAGACCCTGATGCTGCAAAAAGTTCCCTGAAAAGGGACCCTGGTGCAGCACACAGCTTGAGGAGTCCCAGGGGTCCAGGGCAGGTACAGGGGTCCCTGGATCCAGCCCCTTGCAGGATCCGGACTGCACATGTCAGAGAGGGATTTAATCCCCATGGGATTTAAATTCAGCCTTAACTGATTTAGTCCCGTCTCTGCCTCAAAGAAAATGGGGAAAATCTTGGTATTTTGAGTGATCGCTCCCAGCTCTATTTCCTCACCCACATTTAGTGACCATCCCCAAGACTTATTTTATCAAAACCCTTTGGCAAGACAGGACCTCTCAGAGAGAGCTCACAACTGCTTTGAAGAATTGCAACTGTTCATGTGACTTCATTCTTGCTCACATTTTCCTCCACAGACTTTTCTTCATGAAATTTAAGGCCAGAAGGAACCATCATGATCTAGTCCAACCTCCCACACAACAGGCCGTGCAGTTTCACAGCCGATTCCTGCACACAACAGTACCTCCTGACTGAGCCAGTGGGCAGGTTTTAGAAGAAACCTCCATCCTCATTTTAACACTTCAGGACCTTCCCCTGTGCACCAAATTATTTCATTTTTCTGGCAATTAAAATGCCAGGTTTCCCTTCTTTTTCCCCTCAGGTCAGGTGTAGGTCTGTCCCCTTTGACTGAGGCTTTCATACCTTCAGCTTTTATTGCGAAATGCCTTATTTAGGGGTGACTGTTTAAGCTCCTCATCAAGCAAAAAACATCTTTAACATTGTGCTACCAAAATCTGTGGGACTATTGATGCATCAAAGGCCAAGAGGGACCTCAACAGAGCAGGAACAGACTCACAAACCATCACTCCCTAAATGCTGGGGTCTCCCCAAGTCCTACCCCACCCAGAGGCAACCAAGAAAGCCCATCAGTAACCATTTACTGACCACTAAATTTCCGATGACCATGACCATCATGAAGACAATCAAGCACATGGCCTGTCCTGCCACTTCCATACAATCCCACATGGTCTCAATCCACTCCCCACACAACACACGGAAGACAATAAGGAAGGAGTGGAAGAAATCGTGCATGTGCCAGCGGGGTAGCTCACACTCCGGATTGATCTTGCAGACACACTCCTTGTAGCTTTTGCCAAAGAGCTGCATTCCCACCACGGCGAAGATGAACACGATGATGGCCAACACCAAGGTCAAATTCCCCAAGGCACCCACTGAGTTACCAATGATTTTTATCAGCATGTTCAGAGTGGGCCAGGACTTGGCCAGTTTGAAGACTCTCAGCTATAAAAAACAAAACAAAACAAAACAAAACAAAACAAAACAAAACAAAACAAAACAGATAAATCTTAAACAAAGAGGAAAATAAAGGAGAACTTCCTGAACTACAACCATCTTGTATTTTACATAAAGGTAAGTCCATGCTTCTGCTACTGAGGTTACAGGGAGCAGAGAATGCTTAACCTTTCTGGAAATTCAGGCTTGTGTATTTTGTACTTAGTTATTCCCCACATGCTGATCTTCCTTCCCAAAGGAAAAGTCACCCTTCCCTGCCCAAATGCAACAAGCTGCTGCTCAGATCTCATAAAGAGAAGTCATGAAGAAAGAAGAGACCATAACAAATGGCACCACTCGACCTCTGTCCTCCCCAAACCTAGAAAAAAGTGGTTCTTCCCTTGTCCTATGTAAATGGAAAAAATTCCTTATGTGAGGGGATTGGCTGGAACTGTGTCAGGGAAGGGATAGGTCAGATGTTGGGAAAAGGTTCTTCCCCTGGTTGGGCACCGACCAGGCTCCCCAGGGAATGGTCACTGCCCCAGGGCTGCCACAGCTCAAAGGACATTTGGACAACGCTCCCAGGGATGCCCAGGGTGGGATGGTTGAGGTGTCTGTGCAGGGCCAGGGGCTGGACTGGATGTTCCTTGTGGGTCCCTTCCAACTAAGGACACTCCATGATTCTGTGATTCTAAGCTTTGTAGCAGCTCCACAACAATAACATTGAAAAAGAGCTGGAATATGGAATACCAATCGGAAAGATCGCAGCACGGAAAGTCCTTCCACATCTGCCAGACTCAGCTCCATTAAACTCAGGGAGACAATAAACCCATCAAAGATGTTCCAGCCTTCTTGAAAATAATAGTATGGATCCATTGCAATGAGCTTCAGGAACATTTCTGCTGTGAAAATCCCAGTGAAAACCTGGAGTGAGGAGGAGAGACAGACAAAGAACAGGCAAGGAGTCATTTCTGCCTTATTTTCTGGTCTTCAGGCTAAGTCTCAACAACATAACTGATTCTAATTCCAAGTCCACGTCAATCCTAGCAGGAGCAGATCTGTGGGGAGTATTTACCACTGCTCTCTTACCAGATTTCCTACGGAGAGCACATGCTCGAACTCGGGGGTCATGGGGTGGTGCTCCATGGCCATGAACAACGTGTTCAGCACGATGCAGATGGTGATGGCCAAGTCAACAAAAGGATCCATGACAATTAAGTTCACGATCTCCTTCAGCTTCATCCAGTACGGGTGGCATTCCCAGATCAGGAACGTATTGGCAAATTTGTACCAGCAAGGGGGACACTTCCTCTGGGACTCTTCCAGCTCTGCAGGTACAAAACAAAACAGAGTTCAGGCTTCATCTCTGAGGCTGAAGAACCACAAAACTGTGAACACGGCCACGGAGGTGACGCGAGAGAAGAGTTGGGTCAAGTTTGTGGGTAGGTTGGACATCAGGAAGAAATTCTTCATGGAAAGGGTAGTGAGGCTTTGGAAGGGGCGCCCAGGGAGGTTTGGAGTCTTCGTCCCTGGGCATGTCCAAGGAATGACAGGATGTGGCACTCAGTGCTCTGGGCTGGGTGACAGCATGGGGATCAGTCACAGCTTAGACACAAGGGCCTTGGAGCTCTTTTCCAACCCCAAGGATTCTTGGATTCTGGGATTTCATGATTTTACTGAGCTGCATGACTTCTCCTTTGTCCCTACACAACATCTACATGACACCTGCACCAGGTCACCACAACTGCAGTTCTAACCCTGTGCTTCAGCCCCACCAGGATGATTCAATGCAAATTATTCCAAATGAAGGGCTATATTTAACTCAGAACTGATCAAGGTAAAACAGTTAAAACCAAAGTTACAGATTCCAAACTGCCTTTGGTGCCAGATTTTAAATAACTGAGATGAATTCTGTGCTGAACACAGACAGGGTCTAAAAGAGGAAAGAGATGACATAATGCTGCAAAGGATTTTCAACAGGAATAACCTGATTAAGACTAACTACATCCATTTACAGAAATCAAACACAGAAATGCTGTGTCCATTTTTGTTTTTTACACTGGCTTATCTCAAGTGCTTAGGGGAAAAAAAAAAACAAATGAGGAGTTGCCCCCATTTGTTGACTTGCTGGCTCCAGTCAGGCTGTGCAGCTGTGCACCCTCACCTTTTATTTTTTATGGGAAGGGAAAGGACCACTGTGCTCTCCTTCCCATTGGTTCTCTGGTTGCTTAGTATTTAGTTGCCTTGGAATTTCTCAAGTTAAAAAGGGGCCCGTGGCACTGGAGCCCGTAGGCGTTTGCGCAGGAGGGGAGCGGCAGCAAAACCCTGCTCTGTTTCTAACTATATTTAGTTTTCCTACAATTTTATTGCAGGAGACAGCAGGAATTTGAGATCATCAACCGCATGTGGCTGCTGTTCATGAATTCTTGCTGGCTCCTGCATAACACATTGGGAAATCTCATCTCCATGTGCTGCCCATTCCAGAATTCCCACCAGCCAAGAGCCCCTTTCTCTTCTGACAGCTGTCACAGTGCAGCTCTCAGCGCAGCTCCAATCCTTCTCTCCCACGGTCCGGAGCAAAGGAAGGGCTCTCCAGTGCCTGGGAGATGACAGAACACCTGTACCTGACACTGCCTTACTCCTCTGATCTCCACGCTGCATTCTCTTCATTGTAAAGTTACAACTCTTTGTTGCCTTTAACTCCATCTCTATGCAATTCGGATGCAAAAACCAAGTAAAATAAAGTCTAATAAATATTCCTTTATTAATAAAGACCCAAAAGAAGCAGATTTAGGCAAAACCATGCATGAATATGTACTGCTGTAAAGCAGGGGGAGCTGAATTCCACTAGAACAGGTTGCTCCAAGCCTTGTCCAATCTGACCCTGGACACTTCCAGGAACGGGGCAATTTCTCTGGGCAAGCCCACCCTCACAGGGAAGAATTCCTCCCCAGTATCCCATCCAACTCTGCCCTCTGGCAGTGGGAAGCCAATCCCTGTGTCCTGTCCCTCCAGCCCTTTGTCCAAAGTCCATCTCCAGCTCTCCTGGAGTCCCTTTAGGCACCAGAAGGGGCTCAAGGGTGTCCCTGGAGCCCCATCCTCTAATCCCCAAATCACACCTACCCTCAACAAGGGTGTTGGTCAACCCAGTCATGACACTGTTGGTCCGATCCTTCCTTCCATAGGATGCGTTCACCTGATCCATTGAG
Organism: Promerops cafer; assembly: GCA_013398275.1. Classification (NCBI taxonomy): domain Eukaryota; kingdom Metazoa; phylum Chordata; class Aves; order Passeriformes; family Nectariniidae; genus Promerops; species Promerops cafer. The sequence continues at coordinate 30,254 of VZSE01006654.1, forward strand.
ACCAAGAGAGACCCGCCAGGCTTCTTCCTAATTTCAATTTCAGTGGTACCCTGAAAAATTCAGATGATGATTAATACAGACTTGATCTTCTCTCTTACGCACTCTCAGCCCAGAAATGCAGCACTCAGTCTGCATTTCCATATTCTATATTTCCTATATTCTGCGTATCCCTCTGTCCTTCCCACCTTCCTACAATATGTGAGTGGTCAAACCAAAACTCAAGCCCTTTTTTCTGTTGGACCAGTGCTCTGCAGCCTTAGACAAATTATTTTAGAGAACATTTTTAATTACATACAATGTCATTTATTCTCTATACTACAACCAGAGTGAGAACTCCACACCAGCCTCACCTGAGCCACGCAAATTAATTAAGGTTTACAATTTGACAATATCAACATTTATTTCAAAATCTCTATATGAAAATTAGACTAAAAGAAGCTCATCCACAACAAGGAGAACTCATGGGGATTTCTCCCACTCCAGCCCAGGATGAAACCAGACATCTGCCACAACAGGGATGTAAAGCCACATCGTTCCACCTTGGGAAGGATCATGTGCTCCCCTTGATTCAGAGCTGGCACTTCCAAAGGCACCTCAGTTTCCCTCTGAGGATTGCTCTGGCTCTAGATTGCCAGGCTCTGTCAGGCACAGAAAATCCTGGGTACTAACAGATAACTGGGCTTTTTTTTGTCTCTCTACACAGAGTTAGTACAATAAGTGCTAATTACTACTTTCTCTCTACACATGCACTGCACTGGTCGCTGTTCCCACCACATCCATGCTCTGTTAGAAAGAGGATTAAATACTGCAGCAAAAAACCTGACTAAGGAAGAACAAAACCAGGTAGGTAACTGATGCTTAACACAACTAATTAGGTTGCAAGAATTCCAATAATTAAAAAAAAACAGCTTGGAATTTATAGACTTGGTAACCAGATTTTCTCAGAAATAATTGATTTAGGTCTCTGTCAAATTACGTTGTTTAAATTGGATCCATATTCTTCTATGCCCTACTAACTGATATTCTGTGTTTGGAGCGTTGTTTCTCTCCTGCACTCTGAAATGTTGATCCACTAAAAGGTTCCTCAATACCAATTCATTCAACTAATTACAAAAAGACACAGGAGAATTCAACAATTAAAAAAGAATATTTTACAAACTCATTATTTTGCTAACAGCTGCCCCTTGAATTTAGTGAGAGCAAAAAGATTGTTTGTATTTCCCTTTAATCCTCAAATACTTTATCTTATTGTGGTGAATATTCACAACTACCTTTAAAAACTGGGTTGGTTTTCCCACTCCCATGCTTTAAATAGTTCTGTATGAATCGCCCCAACATACACCAAGGTTCCTACTATTAATAGTCCTTTAATTAAGGACTCAATTCCAAGCCTTTTTTTTTTTCCAGCAAGCTGGAGGGGAAGCAGGTGTGCTGTTGAGTTTGGGAAGGAAGGAAATGGGCACTGGAAGCTTGGGGTATTAATCAGCACGGACTGTCCTGGCTAAGGGCAAATTTGGGAGGAATCCGCCGCTATCGCCGGCGGTCAGACGGACTGACCCATCCCGCTGGGATCCCGCTCTGCTCGGAAAGAAGGAGGAGGAGGATGATGAAGAGGAGGAGGAGGAGGTCTGCTCTGGGACCTCCTCCCACCGTGCTCGGCAGCTACCTCGGGCAGGATGCGGCCGCCGGGCATGCTGGAGGGGGGCCCGCCGATGAGGGACACGACGCCGTTGCAATCCACGGTGCTGTTCCTCTTGACGCTGCGGCGCAGCGTGGGGAAGATGCGCGAGGAGCGGCTGCCCTGGCTGTAGCCGCTGTAGCCGCTGTAGCTGCTGCGCCGGTCGCGGCCGCGGATGGGGATGAAGAGCGAGTCCCTCCTGCCCTCGCTCTCCTCCACCGTGCTGTGCTCGTCGTCCGCGAACTCGTTCTCCGAGCCCGGGTCGCGGAAGCGCCCCTTGTAGCTGAAGATGCTGCTCTTGCTGTTGTGGCGGGAGAGGAAAGGGGAGCCCGGGATGCTCAGGAGAGACTGGGGGAGAAGGAGAAGGACAGAGTGAGGAGGATGGACACAAAGCGCTGCTGGGGTGGTTTCCTACAATCACGGAACCGTTTGGTTTGGGAGGGACCTAAAGATTGTCCATTTCCAACCACTGCCTCAAGCTGCTCCAAGCAGCTGGCCAACCTGGCCTAGGACACTTCCAGGAATGGAGCAGCCACAGCTTCTCTGGGCAGCCTGTGCCAGGGCCTGCCCACCCTCACAGGGAGGATTTCTTCCCAGTATCCCATCTAGCCCTGTCCTCTGCACTGGGAAGCCATTACCCCTTGTCCTGGCACTCCAGGTCCTTGTAAATGGTCTCTCTCCATCTGTTTCCCTCCCTCTCCAGGCCTGCACAGACCATCACCCCTCACTTGTTGGCTGCACAGTGAGAGCTGCTCACTCCTGGCTGGCTGAGCTGTCTCAGTGGAGGAGTTACCTGGATGGATTCCTCAGGAACAATTCCTGCCAGGGGAAGTGTGTGAGAGGCATAAACTTGGGCCCTAAGTGTTCTCCTGACTCAACACAGTTTAGGACAGAACCCTTGAGGTGCCAACAGGAATCTAAAGCAGAATATTATCCTGACCTCAAGCAACCACAAACATTAGCGAAGGAACAGAAAACTACCTGGTTCATGATGGAAAATTTCCTTCCCAGCCTGTTATCCGGCAGCCTGAACGCTTTCCTCCTCATGCCATCCTCAGATTCCGACTTGAACACCTTCTCATTGTCACACTTCTCATCTCCTTCCGACAGCTCCTTGTCCTTCCGCTTTTTCCTCCTGTTTCGACGCTCCTTGGCACTCTTGGAACTGAGTTTGGAAATCTCCGAGGAGCTCCGAGACATCCTTCCCCCACCATCATCTTCCACAGCATCTTCAGAGACCGTCCCTGCCGAGGTGACCATGGCGGCAGCCTGAGGGTGCAGGCAAGGGAAGGAAAAATAAATCACATCTTTCCATGATTAATGCTCCATTTTCTGCTTTAAGAAAGAGTTTGGCTTAATGCACCTGAGTAGAAGACTTCAGGGCAGGACTGAGATGTTTATTCTCTCCTTGGAAGAAACTTGCAGCTGGAATTTGATAGAATTTTTATAGTCTACTTGTGCAGGTAGTAAAACCAGCTTCTCTGGCAACCTGGGCCAGGGCCTCACCCCCCTTACAGCAAAGAATTTCTTTTTTTCTCACCTGTGCTTCTTCCTGTTGCTTTTTCAACTGTTCCAACATGGCCTTGAATTCTGCCTCCTTCTGCTCTGCCTCCTCCAGTGTCGCCTGGTTCTGCTCCTCGTAGGCCATGGCCACCACAGCCAAAATCAGATTCACCAGGTAGAAGGATCCCACAAAGATCACCAGCACAAAGAAGATCATGTAGGTTTTTCCTGCTGCTCGTAAAGTCTGGAAGTGGAAAAGAATGGCAGAGGGATTAGAAAAGGGAAAGGGAAGCAACTTCAGGCTTCCCTGACACGAGATGCACGAGCAGATACCAAGTTTCTTGACCTGAATGTTTCTAAGAAAATCCAGCAGTGCTGAATATTTTGCAGCTCAGCATTTTCCCTGCAGAGCGCTGAGACACTGCACATTCCTTAGCCATGAACACAAAAAGGTGACATCCACCTTCTTCCCTTAAGGGAACATCCAACGGCTACAAATGGAAAAGAATTCAGAGGCACAGTGTGAAACCCAATGCTCAGGCTCCCTTAAAACAAACCAAATCAGGAAAAAGCTGTTTCAGCAAGGTCCCCAAAGCACCCTCAGGTCATGAGAAAACTCTCTGCCCTCCAAAGAGCCTGAGCACCCTCTGTGAGCAGAGCTGAATGCCCACAGCCTCCTGCAGCCAGTGCTAAGGCTCCTCCCGAATTAATTCACAGCTCAGCTGGACCCACCATCCCTTCTGGACTTAAAGTCCAACACCTGCTGACAGGTAATGTCCCCTTCCTCCCCCCAAAAAGATCTCACTGGGATGCTTTACTTGCACTCACTCTTTTTGAGAGAAGGAATAAAACAAAGCTTCTCACATTTCCCTTTCCTGTTTTATCCCCAAATTCTCTCACGTACAACATCACGTACAACACCAAAGCGAAGTGTTTACTTACTAATTGATACAAGTTTTCCCAAAAGTCCTGAGTCATAAGGCGAAATAAAGCCAGAAAAGCCCAGCTGAAGGTGTCAAAGCTCGTGTACCCGTAGTTGGGGTTCCGTCCTGCCTTCATGCACGTGTATCCCTCTGGACATTGGCTGCGGAGGGACAACAGCCAGTTCAGGGCTCTCCACGCTCACTGCCACCACTCTCCCAATAAACAGCTGCTCTTTCCACGCCAAGTGAGGACAGCAGACAAGGAGACTGAGAGGCAGGATTTCGGGAAAGCCCTGCTGTCCCCGTCCTACGGAAACGAGACGCTGCAACGCGCAGCTCTCCCCTCGGCGTGAGCCCAGCGCAGGAGCCTGGGCCAGAAGGAGTGGAGCTGAAGGTCGGGGTGGAAAACCAACAGCACATGGCAAGCTCCCTTTTCTGAGCCTCCATTCCCCCTTCTCTGACGATCCTTAAGATCAGATTCAGAGGCAAATAATGCCACTGGCAACCATTGGCAGCCAGACCTGCCTCCTGACAGGGAAAACATCCCTTACATTGCATCAGCAATGGATTCATAATTAGATTAAGAAATTTGAAACCTGGTGGAGTAACACCAGAACCAATAGAGGAAGCAACAGGAAATATTCCAAAGGTTTTGCCAGCTTTAGGCAACATCAGTGATAAGTGATTGTTAATGAAGCTCAACACTTACCCTGCATCTGAGCTGTTACCACAGAGCAAAGGGTCGGGGGCGCCAGGAATGATGTAAAAATTTGCTGAAGATGAAAAAGAAGATATTACTTTCACACACATATGGAGTTAAAGGACTTAACAGACTATAACACTAATAAAACCTTCACTTAAAAGCCCCTCAAAACCACTGCTGAGAAATTTATCAGTAAAAATATATTTTGGACAAATTATTTCACTAAAAGAGCACATCCAAACCCTTCTAAAGGATGAGCTCAACTAGGAACATCTCAACAAGGTCAGATCAAAAAAAAAAATCTGTAAAACTTCTGCATATGGGATTTTTACTGTGAAAACCAGACACACCACAGCACGAGCCACACTGGAACTCCTGGGCAGCTGCATCGAGCCAAGCCAGGAGATTTTAGGCAGCCTCACTGTAGAAATACCTACACATATTGTTGGTGTATTCCTCCCAGTCGAAGCCCCTGGAGCCATTATCCAGGAAGGTCTCGTTCACATTAATTGGCCAAATCACACACTTGTTCCTTAAATTGCCCATGAACAGCTGGAGCCCAATGAGGGCAAAGACACTGAGACAGAAAACTGTCAGGATCATCACATCTGACAGCTTCTTCACAGACTGGATGAGGGCACCCACGATGGTCTTCAAACCTGTGGAGAAGGAAACAAGACTAGAAATCACTCCTGTAGAAGGAAAACACACTGAAAATCCAAATTAATACCGTACCTTAGAATGACTCTACGGTGGGAAAGGCTGTGGCTATAAATGGTGTAGATTCCTGGGAACAACCGTGTGTGGTCAGTTTTTCCAGCCAGTACAACACTGGGATGGAGGCAAGGAATGGTCAGAACAAACCAAAATCCCAACGTTTGTCCCTGAGAGTGCCTCGCAGCAGGACTGCGGAACGTGGGGAATCACTTCCCCCCACACAAGGCTTGTCAAACGAGGATCAAATTGGGATTTGCTGCCACAAAACCCCTCGAGGACACGTTCAGCCGTGCTCAAGCCGAGCTCACTGGCACAGGCTACAACAACTCACAGAGATCAAATACCTGTAACTCTCCACATCTTGGGTTTCTCCTGCTCAACTAAACTGTCTCAGCACTTCCCTTCCCTTGCAGGAGCAGAATCTTCCCTTTCAGTGGTGGGTTTGGTTACAGCCAGGGCAGGGTTTCACCCAGAGCATCAGGATTTACTGAGGCCACTGGGCTCATTAACAGGCTCAGGACCAAAAGTAGGATATTCCAAAAGGAATCCTGCTGGTTTCCCGCACCAGTCTGGTCCGTGAGAGGCAGAACTCATGAGTGGGAAGAACTCAGCATTAATTTTTAGGTCTAAATGAGCTAGAATTTTGGATGCAGAAACAACACCAAATTAGGCCCCTATAATCAGGCTTTCTGGTGTTAAGTAGGATGATTCTATGGTTTATAAATCAGCAGTGAAGGGAGGAAGGAGAAAAAAAAAATAAATCACAGCTGGATTTTGGGTCAGTCAGATCCAAGGTTCCAGCTGAGACCACATGAACATTCTGCAATAAATCCTGGACCAGAAACCTTGATCCCTTCCAACCTCCTCCTTCTACAAAACCCTTGTAGACCAACAGAGGTTAGAGCCATCCCAGGAACATGAAGATTCCAAAATAAACAGTTGCAGACAGATTCCTTATAAAGGAATTCTACTTTGAAGCGTCATTGACTTCCATTATCCAAACTTTTCATGGATTTTCCAATGCAGAGCAGGATTTTGCTGTTGTGGCAGACACATCACCCCCAGCAGCTCTTGCCATGCTCATCCCACGGCTCTGCTCTGCACATGCACCCACAGGCATCAGCACTTGGGCTCCTGCTTTGGATGCTGCTCTCTCACAGGTGTGCCAGGAGAAGTTTGGAACCAGGATGGCAGCAGGAGAGATCCCAGTCCAGGCAAGGACTGGGAACACTTCAACAAACACAACTCCAACAACTTCCAGCTGCAGCCACCACCCCCGTGCTCTGCGGGTCCAGGTTTCCCTGGACCCTGTGGAATGCAGGTGTGACCCAGGTGTGTCCCCACGTGGCATCAGGCAATTAAAATATAAGAACTCAAGTGCCAATATAGAAAATTTCTTGAGAGCATCATGGTTTCATACAGGTTTTCCACCAAAAAAGACCAAAGGGATATTTTGGTGGTTTAGCTCATTGGTGTCAGTTTGCTCTTGTGACACAGATCCATAGATACCACAGAATTTTGTCCATGGCATGTCAAATTCTGGTAATATTTCCCATTTTTATCTTGTCTGAAACACACCTTAATTCCAGTTTTTGACAGAAGGTGTAGATGGCACTCGAAACACTAAGATGAGCTTCTCAGTAGCTCAGCACAGAGTTAAAATTTCCATTCCATGTGCTGAAGCAGAAGGGGAACCCCTTTAGATTTTAATATTCAATGTACTCTAAAAATCACCTTTTCCTTGTGAAATGATAGTAGTAAAAACCATAAAGAGCACTTTATGCTTTCATATTAAATAACCCAAAAGGCCAATTATTCAAATGCTTTACATTCCTCCTGCTGTCACAAAATGGACGGGGCCAAGATTTGTGCTGCAGACACACACCTGGACAATCCTCCCCCCAAAACAGATACAAAACGCCAAAGTTTTGCCATTTCAGGGATATTCAGTGTCCCCAACACCCAAAGAGGATCCCCTTGGCTGTGTGTGGCAAATCACCCCTTTTATTCAATCAAAATATGTAGCAAATTGCCCTCTAATAAAAATCACATTAAAAATGTGCTGCACTTAGCAGGGCTCAGCCCCAACCCTGCCATTTGAAATAAAACTCCCTAAGTTTTGAATTGTATGGAGAGAATGATCCAAAACTGAGCTGTTCTGCTCCCTTCCACGGGAACATAAGGCATGCTGCCACACAGCCAGTAACCAGCTCCTCAAAGCTGCATCATCTCCACTTTGCTACAGTTAAGAAAGCAAAACACAGGCAAAACTGGTTTTAACATCGATGCTTGTCCTCTGAGCAAGCCAGTTTCTCTCTGGAGCAGGCTGAGAGAATGACAACTGCCCCTCAGACCCACTGCTAACAGCAATTACCAAAGGTCTTTTGCTCTTAAATATCACCAAACATGAAGGAAGGCTCAGTAGGAACATCACTCCAGCATGTTCTCACTGGGTGCAAGGAAAGCAGGTGCCATGTAGGAGCATCACCACCACCATCATCATCATCATGCACAACAGGCAGGTACAGCTGATGGGGTTGGCAGTCTGGGATGGGACAAAAGGGATGTACCCTACAGTTCCACAGGCTGGTCCCTGGCAGAACCACCACTCCAGAATCAGGGGATGCATGAGGGAATAAAGCAAAACTCATCGAGGAGTTATTTCGGGTGCCTACCTTGAAACAGGCTGAGCTCCTGGAAACCAGAAAGCTGGAGATGCCTGAGTGCCTGTAAGACCTGAGCCTTGAGCTTGACCTCAGAATTAGGGGCCCTTTTGAGAAACCACGTGCATGAAGCTTTTCTGTACAAGGATTCAGGGTCAGGAAGTGTTCCAGGCCAGGCTGGACAGAGCTGTGATTAAACTGGTCTAGTGGAAGCTGTTCCTGCCCATGGCAGGAGGTGGAACAAGATGAGCTTTAAGGCGTCCCCCAACACAAACCAGACTGGAATTCTGTGATTCTCAGTCCACAATGTCTCCATGGTTTCTCCTAAAAAAGGATGGGCCACTGCTCACCCTGTGACACCCAGCTGAGTTACAAGTCCAGCAGCAGCTTTGGGAAGGGTGGTCCTGACAAGTCCAGTTCTGGGATGGCACAGGAAATGGGCAAAAAGTTTTAATCTTGGTTGGGTTTTGCTCTGTTGCTTTACAAAATTATTCCTAAAACAACTCCAAAAACACTGACAATAACAGGGCAAGTCCCTGAGCCAGAAACTGTTCAGCCTGAGGAGGAGCCTGATCCTTTTCATCTGGAATTAAACTTCTAAGCCTGGCTTTAGTTTCAGAGATCAGTACAAAACGTGCATACAAAGGGACAGAAAAGTATGGAGTAATAGCCTGGTCATGCCATAATTTGATGGCCCAGGAGCCTTGATTTCAAACTGCTTTGTTACACAGACTGCAAATCCCATCCAAAAAATCCCAGTGCCATTTCTGAGGAATGAGCAGTGCAGGAGGGGAGGGGAAATACAGAGAGGAGACACACGCAAGGCCAGCCTTTAATGCTGAATGGTTCTCACCTGGAATTACAGAGATAGTTTTCAAAGCTCGGAGAACTCTGAAAGTTCTCAATGCTGAGACATTCCCAAGGTCCACAAACTCTGTGACATATCTGCAATGAGGGAGGTCACACACAAAAAACACCATGACAATACACACACCAAAATAAAACAACAACTACAGACAAAGCCATACATCACTCACAGGGGCCTGTACCCGACAGCTAACACCAACCGGGGCCGCCTTACCTGGAATTACAGAAATAGTTTTCAAAGCTCTCAATACTCTGAAAGTTCGAAGAGCTGAAACATTGCCTAGGTTTACAAACTCTGTTATATACCTGCAGAATTAAACCAGAGTTAATGGCACCGTTGGGGTCACCTTCCTCTGCATAAATTGTCTGCTTGTAGGAAACAGCTTGTGATTTAAAACGCTTCAGAACTGGCGTTGAAAAGAGAGAGAGAGACAAAGTTGCAGAGGCAAAACATGGTTTAAGTCTCTCTGCTCCTCAGCCAGCTTGCCCAGGTACACAGTTGGATACCCATCCTCACCTGGAATCATGGAATGTCCTGAGCTGGAAGGGACCCCCAGGGACCATCCAGTCCAACCCCTGGCCCTGCACAGACCCCCCAACAACCCCACCCTGGGCATCCCTGGAGCGCTGTCCAAGCTCTCCTGCAGCTCTGGCAGCCTCGGGGCCGTGCCCGTTCCCTGGGGAGCCTGGGCAGTGCCAGCACCCCTGGGGGAAGAACCTTTTCCTGACATCCCTCTCCTGACACAGCTCCAGCTGTTCCCTCCTGTCCTGTCCCTGGTCACAGGAGCAGAGGTCAGAGCTGCCCCTCGGGATGGAGCTGCAGCCCCCAGTGAGTCTCCCCTCAGTGTCTTCTCCAGCTGAACAGAGCCAGAGCCCTCAGCCACTCCTCCAGACCCTCTCCCATCCCCTTGTCCCTGCTCTGGACCCTCTCCAACAGCTTTAGATGTTTTTGGTATCGTGGTACCCCAGACTTCACGTGGAGAACTTTGCCATCTCCACAGAAGAAGGCAATTGTAAAAGTGCCAAATATTTGAGGAGACTTGGTGACACCACCCTGAGCAACCTGGTCTAGTGGGAGGTGTCCCTGCCCATGGCAGGGGGTGGAACTGGATGAGCTTTAAGGTCCCTCCCAATCCAAACCAACCCATGATTCCATGACTGTACAGTCACCTCAGATCAGGGGTTTCAGGTATATTCACTTCACTTCATGTTTTTAAGAAAACATAATCATCTTCTGCTTTGATTAACATCCTTCAATTTAATTAGCATCCTTCATTTTAATTAGCATCCTCCAGCTCCTGAGCTTTCCTCTGTGATCTCTGCTCAATCAGACATGGGAGCCCAACCATGCCACATGCAATACTCCAAAAATAAGTGTGAAAGGGCAAAAATATTTCTTCCACCAGCAACTCGGAGTACCAGTGGCAAAGACCAGGCTTCCATCAGCAGGATCAGCTCAGGGCAATATGGAAAAAAACAGGAATTTAGGGTGTGTCTCCTGAAGTGACTCAGACATGCCCATGATCCTCAGTATCAGCCCAATCCAGCACAAGAGAAAAGAACAAGGAAGGAAAATCAAGTGTCTCCTTTCTGAGACTGCAGCTTCATGGGAAATGGGTTCATAACCACTGCTCATTAACAGGCTATTAATTGGTTATTAATGGGTTAATCACAGTCCAACCTCCAGTCACAGCCCAAGGGGGAAGGAGTGGTAGAGACTGGAATTTAAAGACATTTGGCTCCTACGCTGATCTGCCCCTCTGGTGCATGAACCACCTAAAATCTTGTATTAATCAAGGCAATTTTCAGAAAATCCTACTTTTTGCAGCAGCAGCAGCTCCACTAACTCCATCCTGTTGCAGTTTAGAGCTGAAATCCCATCAGGCTAAAGCCTTCCTTGGGAAAATCAAGGGGCTTCATTTAAGTTTTCCTTGATCTTCTTTTTCCTTAGACACCTACCCTCTTCCTAAGGCCTCGTCCCCTCCCACCCGCACAAATCCCTGGAATAACACAACTTACGCCATCATGATCACGCTGAAATCCAGCCAGTTCCAGGGATCCCGCAGGAAGGTGAACCCATCTATACAGAAACCTCTTGCAATGATTTTCACGAGTGATTCAAACGTATAAATCCCGGTGAATGTGTACCTGTCACAGGGAAACGGCCTTTTAGTCGTGCAAAAAGGTGAATTACAATGACTGCAGTTTAAATAAAAGGCTCCAAATGATAACGTGCTCATGCAAAGAAAGCACGGGGAGGATCAGGGTCCTCAAGGGAACAAACTCAGCATTTTGGGAGGTTCTTACAAACACAAGATCTGGTACTCAAATGCAACAATTCCTACTTACTCCACATTCTTTGACCATTCCGGCGGGTTACTAAAAGTCATGAATACACAGTTGGTCAAAATAGTGCACATAATGATCATGCTAAATACTGTGGGACAAAGTCAAGGAGCAAAGGGACACACGAGACTCTTTACATTCCCCTAAAGTCCCCAAAGGTCACTGACTGAAGGAAAACTCAACCATTTCCAGGCCATTCTCTGTGGGCTGCTGATAAGGGCTGAGATGCTTCCACCAGTCATGGGATATAAGACTATTTATATTTTCAATGTGCTGTATTACATACAACATCTATATGCTATATACACTGTATTACATACAATATTTATATACTATATATTTTAATATACTGTATTATATATACTATTCATATACTATGTAACATATTATATACTATATAACATATATGACTACATAAATAGCATTTTATGTCACCATTTGATGAATGTTCTGTTTTATATAAATTTAATGTACTTTTAAAATTAGTTTTATAGAAATCAATGTTATATTTTCCAGTATGTCTCAGCAACTCAATTCAGAGGCCTAAATGAAAACGTGGCCCCCAAATCCATCTATTCAGGAACATCAAAATATTTTGTCTATTGTCACAGCAGTGCTGAAATCCACAGGCACCAGGTTTTAACTTGGAGAAATCATAGGAATCTTTCCAAACATCCCTGCTCCCTCTGTGTGTTTGGGATCTGGTGTTTTAAGTGACTGATCTGGGCAGCACAATTTCCAAATTAGAGGTTTGAGTGTATTTTAACTACTGAATTAGTAGCAGAGTGGTGAAATCCAGCTGTTTGACTTCCAAAATTATTTCAGGAGACTCAAACAGACCCTGGATCAAGATCCAAGAGCCTTCAGCAGCACCTTGGGCTCAGCCTGACAGAACTTCATCCCTCAGCTGCATCCCAGCACATCCAGGGGGAGGAAAGGCCACGAGAAATAACACAGAGCCAAAGAAAGTATTCCCAAGTCAACTCTGAAAAGATGGAAAAGCTTTTCCTCCATCTGAGATACAGGAAGGGAGATTATAGAAGTCTCTAAACCATGTGAATGTATTTCCATTTAAGAGCCATTTTCTAAATAAATAAATAAATAAATAAACAGGGTGAAGCAGCTCAGTCAATAAAATACATTATTTTTCTCCTAATAACACCATCAGATGATGCTTCCAAAGCTCCCTGAGCCCTGCACTGGGACATTTTGGAAGAGCTTTGCCATTAGGAGGATGCTTTAGAGATGCCAAAAGAGGAAGAAATTAGTCAGTGTCTAATCACAGACAAGGTGGCTGTGGCTTGTTCTCCAGATAATAATTCCATTTCTTTCTATATAATATTTTAGTATTTATTTCATTTTATTTTAATTCCATTTAACCATTTCAGTAGCTCTTAAAGCCTAGCTCTCCTCATGAAGCACAACCTTGTCACCTCTGTTCCAAAACTCATCCACATGTGTGCACTGAGGGAAGAACAGGGAAAACAAAGGAGAATTTCCCTTCATTGGATGTGGCTGAAGAACTGCCTTTTCATCCAGGAAAACCTGGATTTTGTGCATGTTCTGAGGCCAGCCCACATCTCCAGGTGCAGGACTGGCATTCATATTTGTGAACTGAGCAAAAGACAAGAGCTAAGAGATTTTCAACAAATACACAAAGGCAAAGGTAACTCAGTAATAAAAAGGATATGAATGTATCAAAATTTTAATAGCTATTCTTCTAAACAGATTAAAAGGACTTAAAATGTACAAGGCAGGTGTGGCACTAAATCGGAAGAGTGTTTTCCCTCTGTTTAGTACTACAAAGGTCTGCAGAGAAAAAAAGAAAGAGAGAGAGAGTTAATGCAGGAAAATCAGAGCAGGAATTGTACAGAATAGACAAACAACTTCCAGGGTAAAAAGCAGCATTTTCTATTGTTTGGTTTTTTTTAAATAATCTCCTTTATGAAGCTCCCATTAGGGTACAACACACCCGTACATCATGGGCATCACCCACCAGGACACCACGGATAATTCTACTCCAAAGATCCATTTCACTAGAGACCTCGGGCAGGGCAGAAGCCAAACCTCCCACCCAAGCCCCTCTTTCCTCTCCCATAGCCCCATTATTCCTTCCTAAGGGATGAGAACCGAGGTCCCCAGGGCCTCAGGACCAGCTCTGAGGAGCAGATGTGGCAGCTGAGCCCACGCCACGAGGCAGAGCACCAGCCCCGACTCACAGCACGGCCCAGCCGCGCCTCCTTCCCAAATAACCACAGCAAATCCCACTGTTACAAAGACCTGGGAAGAGAGACTGATGGGCAAACAGGATGAAAATGGGCTGGCAGAGTCCCGTGGCCCAGCAGACACAGGTCTGATGACACAGGGCTGAGTGCCACGTCCAGTCATTCCTTGGACATCTCCAGGGATGGGGACTCCAAACCTCCCTGGGCAGCCCCTTCCAGTGCCTGACCACCCTACCCATGAAGAAATCTAAGCTTTCATGCCACTGCCTACCAAACATGAACTCCATGCTCATCTTGCTTAGTCCCTCACCTGTTATGTGACTGCACCTAAGGCAGTTCCTTGTTTTCTCTCTGTGCTCTGCCCAGATTTCTCCTTTTAGAGCCACCATCCCCAGCACCCACCCTCAGCACAGCCCTGGCTCTCAGTGCTTTTCACTACAGAGGTGGTTAAGATGTGAGGCTCATTTCTTCATTAAGAACCTGTGGAATGATCTATGTGAACGTGGGGCAGAATTCTGCTGCTCCATCTCCCTGCAGAGAGCACGCACAGCACCAGGAGCATCACGGGCAAACTGGGTCTGTGGGTGCTTCACACCAGCATACCCAGAGCACCCACCATCCAACCCGGAGGGAAAAAAGCAATTTGTGTGCATTGAGATGCCAAAGTCCTTCCCCTGGCACCACTGATCCTGTTTTTATCCTCTCCAGGATGGCCCCAAAGCACAGACGGACTCACTCCCATCTCCAAGCCCCGGCTGGCACAGCCCCGAGCTCACGGAGCCCAGCCCAAGGGAATCCACGAGGGCTCTCTGCCAGCACAGGCTTCCCCAGGAGACTCACTCTTAGGAAATTTGTCATTTCCATCCTCGTCAATGAAACAACGTATTTGAGCTCGTTTGGCTAAATTAGACCATTGAGCAGTAAATTATTTGCAAAGGAAATCAAAATCAGATTGTGGTTCAGCACCGAGAGAGGAAGGTTCGTTAGCAGAACCACTAATGCATCCCCACCAAAAGCACTTTAAAGACAACCCTGCACAGCTCTTAAATTGCAGCATCAAGAATTAATGACCAGATCACCTTGGCATGGACAAGCCTCCTAAAAGGCCCAAAGTTTTGCAAAATTGCCCTTACAGAGTGCTCAGGGAACACCCAATTCTAGGAATCAGCTCTCCCCCCTTCCCTGACACCACAAACATTCCAGGACTCGCATCCCCTTCCTTTTTAAATCTCTTTTTGCTCTGGAGCAAGACACTCATCCCACCAGGATTCTCACAGGCTCCTGCTGTGTCCCTAGCACAACACAGATCTCCCAACTCTCCCACACCTTTTGAGCAATGAAACCTCCAGCACCACCGTGCTGGACATTACGTGGGACAAGGTGAGCTGGAAGAAGACAGGAATTTCCCAAACCTCACTCAGCAGTTCCAAGAGGTGGCTCAGTTTCACTGTGTCTCCGTTTCCCATGGGAAAAATCCCCATGCAGGAGACTGTGGCTCGTTCAGCCCAAGTCAGCAAGCCAGGAGTAAAACCGTCCTTCCCCTGGAGACACAGGAACGTGTGTGTGGCTTCATGGAGGTGGAACAACTCAAAACTCAGAGCCAGCGAAACTCAGCTGGAGCGGGTGGATGGGAACAGCCCCACCCAAGGGTGGGAGCCCTTTGTCCTGGCACATGGGAGGGGGCACATGGGAGGAACTTCAAGGAGGGAACACCCACTTTCAGTAGCTCTTTCACAAGGACTGACTCAGGAATTTGGCACTGCCTGATGTAAAATCACGGAATCCCCAAATCCTTGAGGTTGAAAAAGGCCTCCAAGACCATCGAGGGCAACTTGTGACCAATCACCCACGCACGTGCAGTCATTCCTTGGACATCTCCAGGGATGGGGACTCCAAACCTCCCTGGGCAGCCCCTTCCAGTGCCTGACCACCCTTCCCATGAAGAAATCTAAGCTTTCATCCCATTGCCTACCAAACATGAACTCCATGCTCATCTTGCTTAGTCCCTCACCTGTTATGCGACTGCACTTAAGGCAGTTCCTTGTTTTCTCCCTGTGCCAGATTTCTCCTTTTAGACCACTGAACTTGTTGAATTATCCCTGCCTGTAAAGCCCATCATCCCTGGGCCTTTCAGCACAACCCTCACACCAAAAAGGTGTCATAATTCCAGTCTGCTCATCGATTACGACAGTTCCGAGATCCACCATTCCCCTATGCATCCTATAAAATTCTGAGTAAATCTCCACTTGGTCTCATCAACAGAAAGAAAAGTCCAAAAGCCAAGGAGTGGTTGGCAATTTAAACCCTCTCTTAGTTTTCTGTTCTGCTGCTGACATATTAAAACTCCATTTCAAAATGGCTGCAAGCTCTTAAAACATTTTCTGGATCTGGGCCAAGAACACCCTTAAGAGCTTTTAAGATGCCCTGAAGCAAAGTTCAAAACTCAGAGGAAGGTGATACCTGGAAAAAGGTATTCTGCAGTAAGTTTAAGAGATGGTTGTGTCTGCCTGGACTTCCCAAAGCCTCCGTTTGTTGTTAGAGCTGTGAAAAAACTCCATCCTCTTTAGTCTCCATCAGGTTCATCAGGACCCACCAAAACCTTGGAAATAGGTTTCATAAAAAGAAGGAAGGTCCCAAAAGACAAATTCTCTAAATCAATCTGCAAATTGATGACTGAGCTTGGGAGAGCAACAGAACCGACTGAGGGATGGCAAGAATCGTTCCAGCTCCATCAAGATTTAAAACATTCCTGCTTCCTGCAGGTTTTCCACTGAGCAGTTCTGTAATGGCTGAGGAGTGAGGGGGAGTGGGCAGGAGATTTCAGAAGAAAACAGCTTTAGGAACAGCCTCAGAACATATGGAAGCACATTCCTGCAGCAGTGACACGATGACGGCCCTGACGCTCGACGTTGACTTCCTGGTGACACCCTGAGCGAGGCACTGGAGCTGCTGGAAAATGAATTTACAAGAAACCTGGGCACCCTGTGGGCTGAGGAATTACAGACACAATCAGTCCTGAGAGCAGCCCTGGGGAGAAGGGTTTAGGTGCTGGACATGCCCCAGCACCCCCCGAGCCTGGGCTGAGTCCCCAGCACGGGCAGTAGGGGACATGGGCAGGGCGGGGGGGCTGCTCCTCTGCCCTGCTCAGGTGAGACCCCATCTGCAGAGCTGCCTCCAGCCCTGGGCCCAGCACAGGGAGGATGTGGAGCCGCTGGAGAGGGTCCTGATTTTAAGTGTTAATGACCTCACAATCTGCCTGTGCAAGGAAATCCACTCTGCCTCCGGGCTAGAAATAATTCTCCACCCTTTCCCCTGTCAGGAGTAGGCTGCAGTTATTTAGGAGATGGGAGCAGAGATTCCACACTTGGCATTGCCAGCTCTGCATGCCTGGATCCATAGCACCAACAGCCACACACAGCCAACAGCTCCGTGACACTCTGCCTTCCCTCCAGCACCTGGAGAGGACTGGAGACAACGACTGCCAGGGAATCCAATCTCCTTTCTTCACTCTTTCCCTTTCACACTCCCTGCTCCTGCTCCTTTGAAGCCAACTGGAGAGACAGAGTGGAAGAAAAAACACCATTAAGCACTCAAGACCTGGAAAAGACAATGAGACTCTGGAAATAAGAATAAAAAGCTGATTTTTGAGATGGTTCCGACTCTTTCCTCTCTTTTGGTGACTTCACTGAAATGCAAACCCAGGAATGGTGTCGTGACCTTGCAGAGTCACCACCTCTCCCTGCAGACACCACAGGCAAAGGCTCCTGAGGCACATTCCAGAGCCAGACGTGCCTCCTGCAGCTGGTCCCTCACATCCCTGTGATTTTCCTGGGCCAAGGTGACATTCTGGACCCACAGGGCCCGTTTCCAAACCTGGCATGTGACTTGACAAAGCTGCAAGTCACTCCCTTGGCACAAAGGCTCTGGAGAGATCCTCAGGTGCTTCTCTGGCAGCCATGGGTGACCTCGGACGTCCCAGCCCAGCCTCAGATCTCACACGTGTGTGCACAGTCCTTCTTCCAGTGAAATCCATCCACCTAAACTTACCTACAGTCTCAACTCACAGAATATCCAGGGACCTTCTGCTGCCTCATAACTGGAGCCTTTGCAGAAGCACGAGCACCTGCACCTCATTCTGTAGCACGGATGAAATTCCCAGCGAGGGAAATGGAAGGTGCTTGAGGAGAACAGCCACAACCTGGCAAACATCGTGTTCAGAGGGGAAGAACAGGGTGAGGAGCTGTTTAGTGGGAGGGGTGGGCTGGGCCACAAATGGATCAGAAGGAAAGAGAGGTGCAGAAGATGGAAAAACATTCAAAATTGAAATCCTGATAAGGCTGTAGGAATGAAAGAGGAAGACAGTCCTGATGTCTTGCTCAATAAACACTGAAGGATTTAAGGCCATCAGGCTGCTCTGCTCCCACTGCTGGGGCTGCTCACACAGGGGGTTCTCCTGAATTCTGTTTGCACATGTGAACAAGGAAGTGCATGTACCTGCCTTTTGGATACATTAATTGAAATGTTTTGGGTTTCCATAATAAAAATGAGCAACTATTGCTCCTACCTTGTGCTTCAGGCCAGGAACTGGAAGGCCATTACAAGTTGTAAAACAAGGAATCATAAAAAAATTCTTTCTGGTCCTTACACAGAGACAAAAAAGAGCTAAAGCAGCTCCCAAACCTGCTACCTGTCAGCAAAGGGATTCCAGATTCTGCTCAGAGTCATAACTTACCCCTCACTTCAAGACATTCTGGGGCTAGAATGTGTCCAGAGCTGGGAACAAGATGAACTTGATCCTGGAGGTCTTTTCCAACTTCAAGGATTCTGGGATTCTGGAATTCCGTGACTCCCATTTTGCAAAATGAGACTGAGCAGAGAAAAGAGCAGCACCTTGGACAAAACCATTGCTGGGCTAGGGACCCAGGACTTGTGACTCCCTGTGCCACGGTTCTGTTTCCAGGTCACACTGTTTCTCCTTTAAATATCAGTTTACAGGCGCTGGGAGGTTCAGCTGCTCTGTTAAAATGCAGTTTCAGTTTCCCTAGACAAACCAAGATCACCGTGTCCTCCTGCAGGGAAAAGCAACCAGCTGATTCGTCCCTGTGCACGCTGCAAAAGCAAAGACCTGTGATGCAAAGCCTTCTGGAGAGGGGAGGAAAAAATCTTGGAAAACTTCCCATGATTCAAGCAGATTCGCAATTCCTGATGATTCAGAGAAGGGCCTTTTTTAATGGCCTTAAAAAAGATTCTTTGTGGAAAGTCACTGACTATGGGAAGCAGCAAGGAGCACCTAAGGCATGGCCACGCTGAGATGGACACGGCAGGAAGGGAGCAGAGGACGCAGGGCTTGTGGGGACAGCCAGGCCCTGCCCGAGCCCCTGCGAGGCCAGCAGGGCTGGGGGCTTTGCCCCCCATCTCCAGAACCTTCCCTGCACCTCAGCCCACCAAGGATTCCACAAGGAACGCACGGCGCTTCCGGAGATGTGACAGATGCCTTCAGAGAGGGGAACGCAGCTCATTTTTTCCTCTGAAAATGAAAGGTTTATTAAAAGCCTTGTGTTGGGAGGCAAATACGGAGACGGATGCAGCAGGAGGGGTAACGGGGTTCCCTGTGCCTCCTGTTTGTGGTGGAATGTTGAGAACCACGGAGTTCTGCCCACTGCCCCTTCAGCTCTGCCACCTACTTTAGCCAGGAAAAACATGAATCAGCCCAGTTCTCCCACTGACACCACCCCTTCAACTACACGGACACAGAGAGGCTTCAAAACTCTCTCAGCGGGATCACAGACACTTCCTAACACCTCTGTGGTGGGTGCCAGGGGTCAAGAGACCTTGGGAGTTCTCTTGTGAGGGTGGGCAGGCCCTGGCACAGGGTGCCCAAAGCAGCTGGGGCTGCCCCTGGATCCCTGGAAGTGTCCAAGGCCAGGCTGGACACTGGGGCTGGAGCAGCCTGGGACAGTGGGAGGTGTCCCTGCCATGGCAGGGGTGGCACTGGGTGGGCTTGAAGGTCCCTCCCAACCCAACCCATTCTGTAATTCCATGACTGATCTCACCAGAAGCAGATTGGTTCAATAAAGAGAAAATATTAGTTTAATAAATAAAAAGTATTCCTGAGGATAACTAAGCTGCCTTCTTCCCACATCAGCTGGGCACCATGATGCAACACACAGATGCCCAAATTCACAGCCCTGTTCTGAGTCACAGCCTGCACTCAGACTCTGGACACAAGGAACAACCATTAAAGCAGAAAAGAAGTGTCAGTTACACTCATCACTCCCCAAATTCAGCTGATTTCATGTGAATGATGCCCTGCCAGTCACAGAGTCACTTCTGAGCATGGCACAAGTGTCTGTCCCAACAAAAACTCATCAAACTTTGGTTACCCATGACACGGATTTCACATGCAGCCAATTCTGCCTGAGTTCTGAACAGCCACATCACAGCTCCTGTCACCCACACAGCTCAATCTGCAGCTCCCCCAGAGGCACAGCTGAGCCTCAGTTGAGATGGTGACTGTCTCAGCTGGCTCAATTAGACTTGTATCAAAGAAAGCAACAAAATTCAACAGGAAAGAACCTCAGGTTTAGCCTTCTAAAAAAAATCAGTGACCATGCTGCTCATTCCATCACCAGTGGATCCCTCCCCTTCATCCCCAGCAGGGTTTGCCAACCGCTCTCCTCACGACACCATTTCTTCAAACACCTCAGCACCCATAAATGCTTCCTGCCACATCACCTTCGTTCCAGACAAATAAAAATTAAGATGAAAGCGAGTTAATTAGTCTCCCTTTTTGCCACGATTCTGTGTCCCAGTGCTTCATAACCATCAACTTCAGACTGAATTCCATGTAAGTGATGAAATACCCACTGAAACCCTTACTGTTACCCCTCAATTAAATTTTTCTTATTGCCCTGATGGTTAAAATTGGCACATTAGCACAACTTGAACTATTTTTAGTTTCCAGAGCTTGTTCTCCTAACTCCATCCTTAAAGACTGATCATACCATCTCTATTAAACCTCACAGAAAAATATACAAGAAAGCAAAACAGCCAAACCAGCCCCATCCAAGACTCCCTTTCTTTGTCTTCTGTTTATAAACCATAACCAAACCTGTAATTTCCCAAGAAAAAAGGCGCTTTAGCAACTCCTTTCCTGCAGACTCACTTTCTGGGTCATATAATAAGGGTCAAAGTCCTCCAGTGGCACAGCAACCAGCCCTTTAGGGATGTCCCCGTAGATGAAAGGCAAATTCTTCCCCGCCTCAAGGTCACTGTTTGGTTTTGGTTTGCTGTCTTCGTCGTCATCCCGGTGGCTGCTGTCCTGCTTCGAGCGCTGCTTCTTCTTCAGCTCCGCGATGTGTTTCTCGATGTTGGCCAGGGACTCCGGAGTGAAGGGCTTGAAACTCTCGGGGCCTGGTGGTGCGAGCAGCCGCGCTGCCATCTTTTCATCCTGCAGCAGCTTCTTTAGCGATGTTGCACCCCGGGCAGGTCAGCTCTGCGGGCAGCAAACACAGGCACAGCGTCAGAAGCAGCCGGGCAGGGCCGTGCAGAGCCACGGCGAGCCCTGCTCTGCAAACCCCACGGAGCCGAGGCCCTGCCTGGAACAGCGGCTGGACAGAGTTAAAGGAGCAAAGGAGGGATTTATCAACAAGGCCTTCACAGGATACACACTGGCTAGTACAAGAGCCTGGCCAGGGCGACACCCAAGATGGACCACTGGTCACCAGCTTTCACACTTTTATAAGTTTTGGTCCATTCACATATTGGGGTTAATTGTCCAGTTACGGCTGCAGGTTCTGCAGTCCCACCCTCCCAGATTCTCTCCCCAGTTCGCTGTTGTTTGCACTTTTTGGGCCTGATGTCCTTGGTCTGGATGAGCTTTAAGGTCCCTCCCAACTCAAACCCATGATTCTATCAATTCTCAGGGTTTCTATTAATCTGAGGCCATAAAAATGAAATAATTTAAAAATACTTCCATCAGGCGCAACAGTAATTCCCGAAAGTTCAATTTCTCTGATTTTTTGGGTTAGACACAGGGTCTTGCTTGCATCAGAGACACCACAAATGACAAAGGCAAAGGGAGGGGTGCAGGGCCCAGGTGAGGACCAGCTCCCAGAGCCTCCAGCCTCCCCTGGCAGGGTTTGCCCCATCCCTCCACAGAGCCCGAGCTCCTCCACCCACTGCCATGAGAAGCAGAGCTGTGAGGAAGTTCGTTCTCCCGCATGCAGCCACCCACAAACGCTCTGCAGCTCTGCTCCTCGAGCCAGGCTCTGCTCCAGAACCAGCAGCAGGAATACGTTGCATTTCTGAGCTGCTGGTACCTTGTCAGGCTGTTCTCACTCCGGGAGGAGGCCAAGGGAGGAGAGGGATGACAGAAACCCTGCACTGATGCAACAGCACTGCAGTGCTGCAGGCTGGAGGAGAACCCAGCCCCGACACGGTGCTCGGGGAGGGACCCAAACACCAAATCCAAGAGGAAAGGCACAAAAACCACGAGGATACGGCACAGAACGAATCCCAAAGCTACCTGGAATAAAGTCCCTCAAGCGAGCAAAAAGATAACCAGTAAGGTCAGATCTTTTAAGGTAACACAAACACAGCATCCAAATAAATATTAAAGATCTGGAGAAAAGAATGACTTTGAGATTCCTTGGAAACTATGCCCTGGGGCCGAATTGTTAAAATTCAGCTATTTCAGCAGGAGGTCAAGCACCCACAGCCTGCCCAGGCCGTGAGGACTGTGCTTATTCACGTGGGAGGAGTTCAGGGAAGCCGGAGCCATCACCGAAACAGAGAACCACAACTCTCTGGGCTTCAGGAATAAACACCCAGTAAATAACTGAGTCCTTGGGAAGAATACCTGGAGATCCCAGCCCTCAACACAGCATTTCCAAAGCTGGAACACCCAGTGAAAATTATTCTGAGGGATCTCAGGTTATCCCTTGCAACTGCTGTGACACAACCTTTCATACCCCCCGATCCACACAAAAATCTGAAGCTGCACCACACACCTAGGGCTTACATGCTGCTTCCAGCTCAGGTTTTATTTGGAGATCCAAAAAAACCTGGAGTACGGATCTCCCTCCTTATGTAATTCCAGAGTGCAGCAGGGCCAGGATTCTCTTCCTATAAACCTGACTGGGTATTTCTAGAGTAATAACAGTAAAGACTCAAAAAAGATGGCAAGAAGGGGAGAGAAGAGCCAGTATCTTGGTCACATTATCTCTGAGACATCACCAAATGGCCTGCCTATATTAAGGAAAATTAATTTATTCTATTCTTGCAGCATTTGCATGCATTTAATTACCAAATTTCCCACATACTGTGAAACTATAGAGCAGCATTGGGGATGCGGTCTAATTGAATGGCACAGATAAATATGTAAGGCCTGAATTTAGAAACCAAAGTAGCTCAGGGACACAGCATAAAAAAGGGAAAAAAATGAAGGCATGAAGGAATTTGTGCAAAATTACACAACCCACAACTGGAGGCACCGACTCAGCTGTGTGGCCATTTAAAGGAAAAATCACAACCAAGCCCAGCAAACCAACACCATTCCTCAGATCTGGTTCACAGCTGCACATGGCAGCAGTTTCTCCACATTTTGGCATTTTGGAATTACTTCCAGGGCTGTTTCTTGTGTACTGTCAACACAGAACAGTGACCTGAGGGTCTCACTCCTTGGGATGTTCTTGCCGGTCCTGACTTCATTTGTTTTCCCAACAAATCATCCCACATTAAGGTAATGGACAAAATAAGATGTGTGGCTCCACCTCACCTTCACCAAGGAAGAACTTCCACAGCTGGTCTGGTCTGGCACTGCCCGGGCTGCTCTGCCTGGAAAAGCTTCTGGAAGCTAAAAACCTTGTAAATGTTATTTTCCAACCAGGAATGGTCCTGCTGGGGTTGATATGGATATATCCTAGGATTTATTTCAGCCCTTCCCACATCAGGTTTTTCAACCTGTACCAAGAGAAACATTCTGAAAATTGTGACACAGGCTGGGCCTCCAGGTGAGTCAGGGAAGAGGAGGTGTGGGTTATCCATGGAAAACTGCACTGGGAACAGCACCCCACTGCCAAGGTCAGCAGTGGCAGAGACTCAGCATCCAGGTGAGTTGCAGAAGAGGGTGACTGGGTTAGGGATCCACAGATACCTGCCCTGGGGATGACACTGCACTGCTGCTCCCAGCCGCTGCCAGGGAGCCAGGAATTCCTCCTGGGAACTTGGATTTGGGTGCACACAGCACACGCGTTGTTCAAACGCCAAAGATTTTCCACCAGAAACTGCTGCACTGAGGTGCCCAGTTGCTAAGACTTAATTATTTTTTCTAAATGTTCCCAGCAGTCCATTTACTGGTACATTATGAAATATTCCAATAAATTATTCAAGCTGATCGTCAAAATAAATTAAAAAACACTTTTGAGGCAATTTCCTTGCTTTAATACACTTCTTCCTTTATTAATTACCAAGAATGAGCCATTCACAGTGTGTCTTTGAGAGAGAGAGGGACCTTCTGTGTGAATTTTTATATAACCCACATGGATACACGTGCCTCTTGATTCCAACATGAGGATTGAGGCAGGAAGGAAAACATGGTGTAGATGAACAGCACCCTGAAATCCTGCTGCAGGAGAGCCTAAAAAGCTTCCAGGAAACCCAAAATATCCATCCATGGGGAAATCCACAGCTGGAAGTGGCCTTCAGTCTCCAATCCCCATGTGCAATGAGTCCTGTGCCTAGAACAGGCCAATTTTACCAATGAAAAGGGTCAGTGTTGTGACCAGCAGCACTGAAGGAGGGACCTCTCCTTTAGGAAAGCTCTCATGGCACGTTTGATGCTATAAAGTGGAAGAAAAAGGAAGTATTTCCACTACTGAGCAGCATTTATTGGTTGGTACTGGCTGTTTCCCCACCTTATGTAAAACTGTGCGGAATTCCCTGGGTGCTTGGCTCAACATGAGAGGTCAAGGGCAGACTTGGGACAGGGCAGGAAAGTGCTCGTGGTCTTGAAATGGCCATGGAAGGCCTGAACTTGGACACACACACCTCTAAAGGTAAAAAAATGAACAGAAACATACAGAGGAAAGAGAAGAAGCAACCAACAGCAACAGAAAAATATAAGAATCATCAAATGGTTGAATGGTTTGAGTTTGAAGGGATCTTAAAGCTAATTCTGTTCTACCTCCTGCCACGGGCAGAGACACCTTCTACCACCCCCAGTTGCTCCAAGCCCTGTCTAGCCTGGCCTTGAAGACTTGGCCACACAGAAAACATTATTATTTAACAACACTTTAATGAAGACCGACTAAAGGCCGATTCCTGCAGGGTCCTGACTCCTTCCCAGTAGCTGTGTGGCTTCAGTAACATCCCTCAGTAAGTAATAAGAATCAGAACTAGTTAATCCCAGTTAATCAGTTAATCCCCAGTTCCCTATTCTGTCCTTACTCAAGGCCGACTTGTGTTTATCTCCAAACTCACACAGAACTTGGAGGTTCACAAACTAAACAACCTGAAGTGCTTCAACTTCCCCCTTTTAAATTCAAACTTCTGAACAAAGAACTGTTCAAAACAGCTTTTGTGCAAGAGTTCAGCCACTAACCCAAATTTAATTCCTTGTTCGGTTCATTCAGCCCATCCATGACCCATAAAACAGGAGTCAGGGAATGGTTATTTTACACTATAATTTTGGGGGAATTAATTTCTTGTTGTGGAGCACTCAGATGGTTTGAGTACCAAGGGGACAAATATGAAAGGGGGGAGAATAAACAACCCCCTTCTAGTGCTCTGTTAAAAATTTCTGACATATGCTGGAACACAACCCAGGTTTCCCTGTGGAGTGACACTTTCCTTCCCTCCTAATGACCCCCTGAACACCTGGTCAGACAAACATCTCCCTCCGCTAGTGCCAGTTATTCCTGGTTGTCCTGACATCACCATCCTGCGACTGATTTCACTCAACCGACAAGGAGAAGTTCCTCTCCCACTGGAAACACCACTGGCATGGCCACATTTGTCATCCAGCCTCATCTTTCCAGAGCATTTTCCCTCATGGGTGACAGAGATCTCACAATGAGGAGCAGCTGAGGAGGCTCAGCCTGGAGAAAATCCCCCCTGAGCCTCCCTTTCTCACTCTCCACAACTCACTGCTCCCTTCCCTAGCAGTGAAGGGTTTATTTCCACAACTTTAAGACCACCTGTACAGCTATTCCTGTAACTTTAATACCACTGCCTGGACAATTCAGCAGTGTTATGCAGTATCCAACAAACATTCCTCCCCAAATCACCTCTCAGCAGGCTTCATGATAAACTCCTCACACTTTCCAGCTGGGGCAGAAGTACAAGAAGCATGGAATGGGACTTTCAGAGGGTAGCAAGATGTCTGGATTTTGAAACGGCTCTGTTCAGGAAGGAGCAAAAGTCTCAGCTTTGCTACAGCCCAGGCCCCACTGGCTGCTCTTTCTCCTCAAAATCTCCCGTCTGCTGGAATGCTCCATTAGGCAGGAATAACAGATACAGGACAAGGCTGAGGGAGTGGAAGGCAGAAGTTGCTCTAAATTTGGAATAGCATTTCAAGACAGAATCCCAGAATCACTGAGGTTGGAAAAGCCCTCCAAGTTCATCGAGTCCAACCTGTGACCGATCCCCATCAGCCCAGGGCACTGAGGGCCATGTCCATTCTCTGGACACCTCCAGGGATAGGGACTCCACCACTCTCTGGACAGCCCCTTCCAATGCCTGACCACTCTTTCTGTGAAGAAACCCCTCTGGAAAGGAGACAGTTTTGCCTAAGCCAGAAGAATATGTGAAGTGTTAAAAGCCAGACTGGAACCTGAGCTAATGTCAGGGAGGTTTTGTAATACACCCCTGCAGCAGGAAGCCACTTCTTCCCTACTTATATTCTCCACCTCTGCACAGAAATAGGATAATGAGGCACAAGAGGGACAGTCCAAGCATTTCTGAACCCCACCAGATTCCAGCCAATGGTCCCACAATGACCAGCTCTCCACCCCACCATCCCAACGTGAGCCATCTCACGCCCTTCCTCTCTGTGGTTCCTGAAATTACTCTGCCGGTGCTTGTTCCCAACTCCTTTTGTTGTTTTAGTGCTCCTGCTCTAAGGCAGCCCATCGCTCTGAACTCAACAATACATTGTTGATCCCAGTGAGTCTGCCGATGTCAATGGATGCTTGGGGAAGGCGATCGATACTGAAGGGCTACCATGTGACAGCAGGAGCCCCCGGGGCCACACGGCCTGGGGCCAGCACTCAGCCACTGAAAAACAGCAACTCTCCATCGACATGGAAACCCAGACCAGGTCATTTTAATGGAAAACACACTCGGGCAGCCCCACCACCAGGCACAGACACCGCAACAAACAGGAGGAAGATGATACTGTGATTTATGTTTTGAAGTTACTTCATTTCCATTCAATGCTGACTTTGTTTCTGCTTTATTTAACAGAGTGAAGGCACGGCCATGCTCCATTTCCTGAGGCACATGATCGCTCACCCTCCTGCCTATTAGAAACCACCTCCCACCAAACAGCCACAGGATTATACTTGTTCACTGAGCAGTACAGTATCTATAGCATGATCTACATCTAAGCCACACATACAAGCTTATATAACTGATTAAACGATCTGTGATGGCTCCAGGTCCTCCACCCTGGGTGAACAACACTGCAGAAGCACCCAAACGCATTAAAATGATCAAAGAAATCTTCGGTCATGTTGTTAGTTTTATATAAAATATGAAAGTGAAGAACGGGGACTTTCTAAACACACAAAGGATGGAAAACCCGAGCACTGGAGCTGCAGGAGGGCTTAGGACAGACCCATCAGGGAAAAGTCCCAACGGAGTGCAGGGGTCTTGTCACTCCTAAAGGCACCAACTCCCCAAGCCCAGCGCTATTTAGAGATCCTAAGCAGCTTCACCAACTTTATGTGACTGCCTCTGAAGAACGACGAGATCGGGAGGGCGGTGATGGGCCCGAGGGGACAGTAATGGGCACGGGGAGTGTCCCACGGGCCCCTCCAGCCTCGCCCACACCTTCTGGCCCGGGGCACCCGCTGGGGGAACCGACCCCGGAGCTCCCCAGAACCTCCATCGCCGACACAGGAAAACAGGACCATTCCCAGGCCCCATCCCTCCAAACCAGGACTGCCCGGGCGAACCTCCACGGTCACGCTTTCCTCCCTCTCCGCCTCTAAAGACAGCGGCAGGAGGGGGACACGGACCCCGCGCCCCCTCGTTCCTCACAATTAAAGCTTCCCGGTGTGAAAAGAGGACGTCCCGGTCACGGCTCCCGGTGCGGGTGGAATGCTGCAGTGTGCAGGGCCGGGTTACACGTCCACAGACAGCACAAACACAACCGGAGCCGCGAAACCCGCCCCACCTGCGCGGCCCCTCGGGGGGCTCCCGCCGACCGCTGCGACACGGCACGGAGGGGACAAGAATGATCCTCCCACACCCGGGATCACCCTCCAAAATTCAGCTCAGGGCCCGAGGGTCCGGATCCAGCTGCTGCCCCTCGCACACACTCCCCTTCCCAGACTTTCCGACTTCACCCCGGATCATCCGCAGCCGCTGCCGTGGAGCATCTCCCGGTGTCCCCACCCCCACATCAGCTGGGCATCAGTTTGCACCAGAACGCAGGGGGAGGGGAGGAAGACACCCAGATTTTTTAATAGAAAAACCTCGTGAATGTGCAACTCCCTCCCAGCAGGAAGGGAAAAAATAATATAAACCAAATCTGCCATCACCATCCCCCCCAAAATCTGTGGCGGAAAGAAAGAGGGAAGGAAGAGCCACAACCGCGATGCTGACCCAACATCTGGGTCAGCTGGAACACCAAGGCTGCCCCAAGCATCCCCCTGCCCGCCTCTCCCCCCGCTCCAAAATAACCCCCTGTCCTCCAAGATGCCCCCCTCCCCGGGCAGGGGAAGCTCTGCATGCTGAGCGGCGGGAGCAGGGGTGGTGGGGGGATAGAGCAGCGCTGCAGCGAGGGCCGAGGGGGAAGGGACATCGAGGAGAACTCGGGCTCTCCCTTCCTACGGTGCAAAGAGCACGGCCCCGAATTTGGGACGTGGGAGGAGGGTCCCGTGGGCCCCCCAGGTCGTGGGATGGAGGAGAGGTGGAGGGAGGATGGAGGCACGGAAGCAGGGAGGGATGCAGGAGCAGACGGAAGGATGGAAGGATGGGGCCCAAACGGGGCTCCAGGTCGAGGATGGGCGCAGAGGGAGGTTGCCCCTTCCCAGACCCAGCCCGCCGACCGGGGGACGCTGATCCCGGGTCCGGCACCGTTCCCCCCCCACTCCCCGCAGGACCGGGGGCCTCGGGCTGCAGCGGACGGACCCTCCCCGGCCCGGGCAGCGGCTGCCGGAGCCCCGCGGGCAGTGATGAGCGGGCAGAGAACCGGCCCCCCGACCCCCTTCCCTGGGTGCGGGGTGCCCGGGCATCCACCGACGGGCTGGCTGAGAAGAGGCAAGGCTGCGGATTTGGGGCTGGGGGCTCCCCAGGCCCTCCCCCCCGCACCGCCCCACAACCCGCCCCCGGTGTCCCCGGGGCTCTCCGGGCTGCGCTCTGCGGCAGAGCCCCCGGGGAGCTGTGCGAAGGGCTGCGGGGGGATGGATCGAACAGAGCAGTAAGCGAGGGGAGCTGCGGGTGCAGCCCGCGGGGGTCTCGGGGGCTGCGACTCACCGTGTCGGGCGGGCTCAGCGCGGCCCCGGCGCGGCGCTGCCGGACTGCGGCGCGGGGGGAGCTGCGGGAGGGACTGCGGGTGTCGCCATCTTGGTGCG
>VZSE01006657.1:0-12518 GCA_013398275.1 Promerops cafer
CCTCACTCCCAGTGCTGAATAAAGAAATACCTGCTTTGTAGCCATCTGACTATAGAGTTTTATTTTCTTGCCTAGTTTTGGGCATCAGTAGGCAGTTCGGGAAGGCTCTACCTGCCTTGTACCTCAGCAATGGGGAAAGGAAGAGGGCAACATGAGGTCGGGAGTTTAGAATAAAAGGAGGCTACGTTCTCTGAAACCTCGAGAGAGAAACCCCACGGGGGTATGCCCCAGTGGACTCTTTCCCTTTATTGGAATAAAGTTGCAGGACTCCTCTGTCTCTTTTATGAACACTGACTTTTCATAGCGTGATTTTCTGCACAAGTGGGAGCCCGGGAGAAGCTGAGGGCGGGGACCGGGGCTGAAAGGCTGAGTGGGGCCGGACGGCCATTTCACTGCCGTCTCTATCACACCCGAGGCCACGGACCCTAGACTAGGCCACCGTTGCCACAGTGACTGG
The DNA here is from genome assembly GCA_013398275.1 of Promerops cafer. NCBI lineage: Eukaryota > Metazoa > Chordata > Aves > Passeriformes > Nectariniidae > Promerops > Promerops cafer. The sequence goes on from VZSE01006657.1 coordinate 458, forward strand.
CCAGAAGCGCCCCGCCCTGCATCCCGCGCCGAGCCCCGCCCCAGCTAATCGGAGGGGTGGTGGTAAGGGAGCGAGGTTCCCTTTGTTCAGCCATTTCAGAAGCCCTAGTGGGTTTCGGCACTGGGCTGCGGAGGCAGAGGACTGGCTTCTTCGCTCCCTCGCCACTTCTCTGCCGTCGGGGTCTGGGATGGTGTGGGTAGGTGTTTGGGCTAGGAGGGGCGGGCTGGGACGTCCCAACTCCGGTAGCCGCTGCCTGCATGCCTACGGGCGGCAGTCGGGTCGGTTGGGTAGCTGGGCAGCCAGACGCGGGCCCGGCAGCCGTTATGGGTTTTCGCGCCGCCGCTGGGAGGGAAGACATGCGGGCCTGGACCTAGGCTGCTCCCTCTCTTCCCGCTGTCGTTGGCGGGCTGTGTCGTCTCGTCCGGATGGATGGATGGATGGATGGATGGATGGATGGATGGATGGATGGATGGATGGATGGATGGTGGGGGAGGACCGGGCATCCACCCACCTCTCCAGCTCCCTCGGCTCTTCCCAGTCCTACAGCTGGTGTCGTCCCTGCAGCCTTGCGGTGAAAGTCACCTGGGGAATATAAGAAAGTGTCCATATTTCCTGCCTTTTTTTTTCTGCGGTGTATAGGGTCTCTGCTGACCAGATCTGGCTAGGTGGGTTTTCATTTTTTTTTTTTTCCTAAGAAATAGTCGAAAGGAGTGAAATTCCGTAATTGTTTTGTTTGTTTGCTTCCTTGGGGAGCTTGTTAGTTTAGGTGCTTAATGGAAATAGCTGATGGAACTCGTAAAGCCTTTGTGGAGTGACTGTACAGAAGGTACAAATGCCTTTTGGGGTTGGCATAAATGGTTTGTTCAGTCTTCAAGTTATTTCCTTGCTGTGAAGGTAACAATTCCGCTCCCTTGAATTTGCGCTCAGGACCCAAGAGATCTTCCTACTGTGAGGCTTGTTCTGCTCTGCAATCTGGCTGCCACAGGTTCATAACTTGTTTGCTTGCCTTCTTGGCTGTTTAAGTAGTCCTTAATGTGGTATTTAAATATTTCCCAGATATTAGTAAATCCTTACAACAGTCATTGAACAAAATGTTAATTTGTGAGTAATTAAACAGAAAAAATAATTGCATGCCCAAGATCATACAAGGAGCCTTTGTTAGAATTGCAAAGTGAGCCTATGTTTCTAATTAAGAATCTCATTTGTGTATAAAAAAAAAACAAACATTTATGGTCTGTTTCTAAAAGTCCTCACTTTGCATCTGCTGTGTGAACTGTAGTTATTTTGGTGTTTTATGTGGGAGGATGGAGGAAAGCTGCTCACAGTTGGGAAGAATAGTTTTTATTTGATCATTATTACTTTAGAATGTATTTCTTCAAAATTTTTTTGAGGAAGAACTTCTTTACTGTGTGGGTGACCGTGTACTGGAACAGATTGCCTGGAGAAGTTGTGGAGTCTCCCTCACTGGAGATATTCAAGAACTGTCTGGATGCAATCCTGTGCCATGTGCTCTAGGATGACTCTGCTTGAGCACGGGGATGGGACTAGATGACCCACTGCGCTCCCTTCCAACCTGACCCATTCTGTGAAAATATCTAGTTAGCTTATACTCAAAGCACTATAATGCAAAGGGATAATTATGATCCTGCAAAAACAGGGTTAAAAAGCAGTTTACTTTGTCTTAAAGGTGGAAGGCTCTGGTTAGAATTAATATCGACCAAGGACCATTTTTACCATTGGATATAGGCAGTGACACAGACTTCAGAGACTTCTGAAATTGATATAAATGTAAGCACAACTGCTAAATTGAGCTAAGCATGCCTTGTGGCAGGAAGGTAAAAATAACATTAATGGTGGGTTTATGAATGTAGACTTACTGGATTATCTGACATGTTTTTCTAGTATATTTATTTAGACTGTAGTTTAGGAGTGCCTGTATGCAGATATTCAAGAGAACCGATATATGTGCTTAATTTTAGGTTCATGTTGTAAATTGGAGCAACACCAGGGGCTGAGTTAGCTTATAATCAGGTGATAGGTACACAGAGCTGTCCAGCAGACTGGCAGAGCTGGAATAGAGTTTCATTCAATCAAATTTAATTCCTATTCCTACTTTGAGCACACCAAGATGCTATAGCTACAAAGGAGAGTGGCAGAAGTCCAAGTATCATCCTCCTTCATTAAAGCTGATATTCAGAATCTGTATGGTCTAAAGATCAGGGCTAAAATGAGTACTGAGATTTTATTTTTGAAATGTTTAATTGAACAAGATCTCCTTTTGTAGACTCTGCATTGTCACTGTCATAAAAGCTTGGACCACAGGTTTGTGAAACTTCTGCACTGATTAAATGCATTGTCAGTAGAATTGTGTCAGTGATATGCAACAGCGGGAGGATTTTTCTTTGCTTTTTTTTTTGAAAGGGCTAGGACTGTTTTTACCATTATTTTCATGTGTTAATTATGTTGTAACTTTGAGTAGATTTGACCACAGAAATTAATTTTACTAGCTAATTCAGTTCCAGATTCTTTGAACTTTCAAATACATGTAACAGAATATTTTTTGTCACCTATTCCACTTCTTTAAATTATTTTATAGTATTGATTTGGATAGCTTGGATAGGTTTTCTCTATATTTTGATAGATTTCATATCTATATGATGGTTGAAAAAATGAATATGTATTTATGTGTATAATATATAGAAGCTATAGGGGCTCAGGATCAGGGCTGTAATTCATATTGAAATTTTATTTAAAAAATATTTCATTGATATGTATTTGTGTAGATCCAGTGTTGTTTGGTTTATGTATGTGATCTATCATATACATGATAAATCAGTGTACATAATAATGTTTATGAATGTGCATATGGAGGCCATGGAATGTGGCATCTTTTAATGATATAGAAATAAATTTACAAACATCACTTTTAGCCTTCAGTTTTCCCTTTCCAGACCAGATTCCAGGGTGTAACTTAATCAATTAAAAATATCACTGTTAATTTTCTGTGTACTGAACGCTTTGAAATTTTTTTCATGTATATGTACTTTTTTAGTCAAAATTAACATGTTAAGAAAACTTGGGGGTTTTGAGCCTTGAGGATAAAGTTACTGTTAAATTATTCTTCTATTAAATAATTTAATTTTATATAACATTTTCTACGAGCCATTGTGCAATCCCTTAAACATTCAAAGTATGCTGCTTATGTAGAAGTTGCCATTAAGGGCATTGATTTAAATAATTGATTGATGCTAAATATAACAGCAGAGGAAAAGGCAAGATAAAATGTTTTTTGGAGAATAGAAAATAGTAGGTGAGTAGGTACAAAGATGCAAGGAAACTGTTACTCTATTAGCAACCAAAAAGGAAATACTTGCACAAATTATGGTGAGGTAGCACAGACCAGGGTCTTCCAAACCTAGTTAGGAGGTATATGATCATCATTAATAACTTCTGGCATCCAGAGTCGCATATCTTTCTAACCACACAAAACCAGAATCTCATCTATGGCCTTTCTTCTCCCAGCTTTCCTACTGGATGTTCTTGTCTTGCAAGCTAGGATTGCAGTCCGATGCTCATACTCACCTTCCCCATCCATTCATGCACCTGCAGAAGTTTACTCTAATTTTTCACTTCAGCCACATCCTTTCCCCTTGCACATGTCCAAATCCCGAATCTTCACTTCCAGCAAGTACAAAGTGGAACCTCAGTTACCCCTGTGTGTATGCCATCACCCTAATCCTGGTCTTCCTACTTCACCATGTTTCAGCCCTCTTTCTGTATCCTGAACTAGAAGTGCAGGTCTGCCTGGAGGCAGCAGAGCTGTTCATTGTTGTTGAATGCAGATGGTGGCTGCAGTAGTTCTTATCTGTGTTTACAGAGCCTTTATAGGACTTAGTAGGTAGTTACTCTGCTGCCTGTGTAAAAGCAGTGAGAGCCAGGAGCCATGGCGCAGTTCAGCATTGAGCATATCACAAAGCAGACATGAGTGGTATGTGCACTATAGTTTGGCCACCTTTCTTATAGAGAAACAAGGAAAGTCAGTAGCAGACAACTGGAGAGATGAGTAATTCTCATTGGAGAATAAAAAGCACAGGTCTGATTTTTAAACCAAATAAGTTAAATCAATGCAAAAGTCCAAATAGATGCCTTTATTTCAATCTGCTTCACATCAGCTGAGCTTGAGTGATGCCATGATGATTTTGCTTTTTCATATACTTTTCTCATATCCCCCTTTCATATATATTTTTATGCAGCTTTTAGATATCCTAAGTGCTTTTAGCACACATACTTGTAATTCCCTAAGCTTGATAACTAGCTTAGACCCAAAGTTCTGTTAAGCCAAGAGACCAAACATCTTGGAAACTTCATAATTAAGGCGTCAGAGCCCCAGACCCAAGGTCCTCTCCAGAACACATTCTGTAAACTAAGATAGACCCATGCAGGGGGGGCATTCCTTATGAGGGGGCTTCTCCTGAGCCTCCCATTGGGAAACCTGTGATAGATATGCTAATATGCAAGATCTATAATTATATACAGAGAGGATCACGAGGGGCTTGGGGGGTTCCGTGCGCCGGTCCGGGTGGGCGTTTCCTGCAGGGTGCTCCTGCCTGGAACAAAGGATATTTAATAAACACTGAGGTAAAATCCCTTTTCCCCCTCTAACCGTGTTTGGCTTTTAAGTCTAAGCCCAGGAAAAGGCATCAGAGTCCATTCCTTTAAAAAAAAAAAAAAAAAAAACATAAGCCAGCCTTAAATTTAAAGAAATTGTTCCACACAGGATTTTAAAAATTGACATATAAGCAAGTTTACGCTAAACTGATATAACTTTCTTGTGCAGTCAAGCCCTGAGCTATCTGCCTGGAAATCAGGAGGGATTTTACTGCATTCTGTTAGGTGTAATGTAGGTAAGTGGAGTTGACATAAGAGGTGAAAGCTTCAATTGTTGAATCATGTCCATGAGTAGTTAAAAACAAAGATCAGGTTTGAATTAACCTTTTGAGCACATGGGAACCAATTGCATTAACAAGAACACTCTAATAATGTAATTACATTCTTCACTCTTTTGTGGGAGACTAGTCAGCACTAGGTTGAAAACACTGGAGTCTGAAGAGACATGCTATTGGAGCTCCATGGAAAAGGAATTAAGGTAGACAAAGTGTTGAGAGGAAATGATTGGTTAAAACGATGGTTTTGTGTTTCTCTCTTGCACAGTGCAAATATGTGTGTGTTTGGGTGTCACATCTTCAAATCTCTATTTAAAAATCCTTTAACCTTTGATATGTAAAAATCCAGTTGGTCATTTGGTCATGTTACCAAACATCTTCAGACATCTTCCCTTCCAAAGTCCTCCTATCTGTAGAAAATACTATAGAAAGTCTTGTTTTTCTTGACTAAAAACTGGGTAATGCACTGTAATTTCACACAATGTTTTGCTTCTGGAGAATACCCTATTACAGTTGTTCTCTGAGCCAACGAGTACTTGTAATATATTTTGCAATTTATAATATATCTTTCAGTTTAGCAAGGAAGCATATTTTAGGTTAGGCACTGTCCATTCTTGTTGCAGTTGAGACAGCCATGATATACAGAATATCATCATACAACTTCAGAAGGCTTTGAGTGTCTACCCCCTCTTGTTCTTCAGTACAACCTTTTATACTCTTTATCTTACATGCCTTACACCTGTGTGTCCTCTGTACCTTTCTGTGATTGGTTAGTGCACCTTGGCACTCCATGTCTCATTGCCTTCAATATTGTTCACCTGTTCTGCACAGTTGTAGCTCATCCCAACTACTACAAACTGTGTCACTACACATTCTAATGATTCTCTTAATTTCTTGGTGATTGCACAGAATCAAAATAGCAAACAAAAATTAAATAAAGCACAATTGATGGTATTTTCACAGCTTCCTTCATTTGGAGTGTACATTTCAAGACGTGCTTTGTTTTGTTTGCTACTTAAGTTTTCAATCCTTTAAAATGTGGATTGGAAAAGATGATACTGAGAAGGGAATTTTGAGACAGAGGAGAATCTTGCATGTAACCACTACTGAGTTCAGTCTCTCATTAATAGTTGTACAATGTGTTTAAAAAATGAGACAGATTTCTTTTAGATAAGAAAAAATTAATATAATATATGAAGTTCCATGCTTTAATAGTTTTCCATTTTAAATTATGGACTTTTATATCTGGACATGAGATTAAAAATTGGCAGACATTGAGATTATTGCTGTTGCTTTGTTTCTTTTAGGCTATGTAAGAGGGCAAATTGAACATAGTGAGGCTTTGATAACCTTAGCTCCACTGGGGTGGAACTCTCCCGGTTTTTAAAAAATAAGCAAATAAGATAGCAGAGGCTGCCTTTTGAGGGTCTTTTTGTAGGTCTTGCTTTGGATAAGCATATTTGTCCTGGTTTAAAGGACAGGTGTCTGCCAAGGAAGGTGGGAACCTCCCTTGGAATGGAAAATGTGACCCTCTTCCCTCTAAATTATTATAGCTTTCAAATTATGGGGCTTTCAGGCAAAGATATGGGAAAACAAATAACAGTTCTTTACTAGTATATATATATATATGTATAACAAGGCAAACAAACAACAACAACAACATCAGCAACAACAAACAGGAAAAAACCCAGACCCAACAGCAGCCTTCTCTCAGCTGTCAAGCGCTTTCCCCTTTGGTGTAGTTACAGTCACGGCTGGCAGGGGCGCTGTTGGCTCTCGGCTCAGCAGGGCAAGTGTGATGATTCCCCCACGGCTGCAGGGGGTGCTGTGGCATGAGCTCCTCTCCACATTGGTAATGGCGACTCAGTTGGTGAGAGAGAGAAAAGGGGCTTCCTTTGCAAACTCACAGGGGGAGGGGGGGGACCTGGTCTCAATGCCCTTACAGGTTGTGAAATGGACTGTAGCAGGAACTTCGGAGCAGCAGGCTGGAACAGCAGATGTGGGCACACCTGGGGCGGCAAACAAAATGTAGCAGAAACTCCGCAGCTGCAGCAAGAGCCGTGGGGGTTGAGCGGACACAGGGTATTGGGTTTAAGTGTAGCAAGAAACCCAAAGCAGTGGCAGAAAATCAGCGGGGTTGGGCAGCAGCAGCCAGGCTCCCGCAAACAGCTGGGAGGCACTGAGACAGTCCTGTGAAGGGGAGAGGGGTCCCAGGTTTTCCCCTGAGACATCCGAGTAGATGGCGAGGGTCCTTTCCAGTGAGATTGGGTGTTGATAAGGTCCCAGTTCAACGGCCACTCTTATGAGCAGAGCCTCACTCACGGTAGGAGAAGCAGTAAAAGACAGAGCTCCACGGTGGCAGCGAATTCTTCCCACAGCAACTGTAGCCTGGTCATCTCCCCTCTGATCTGAGAGCGAGAGAGTGAGGAGCCGAGCCCATCCCCTCACCCCCCAGCCAAAATCTCACAGCATCCCTGCCCCTCCCAAGAGAAAATTCCCCAGCCAAGAGGGAAACCAACCGAACTCCTGCCCCAGCTCCTCCCCCCAGCACATCTCCTGTCCCTCTTAAGCACCCATCACCACCATCTCCTAGGCAACAAATGGGAGAAAATTCCCTGAAAGAAAAAAAAAAGGAAAAATCCTAACCTCCAACAATATTTTAGGATGTTTCCAAGTTCAGCAGTAATGCAGATTTAATTGGACATAAGGGTTCTTTAAAACTTTCTTTGCCACACTTATTTCTTGAAGTTTTGGAGAAAGAGAATACCCTTGAAAACAAATAACTGTATCCTAAATTATCCGAGGTCATACAAGTTGAGTTTATACTATGATAGAAATTTAAAAAGCTGGCCTGTGAGTTATTCATTATGTGAGTTAGTATTTTCACAAAAAACAGATGATACTTAGGTTTTTACATGTAGGGAAAACAATAATAGAAAATAAGATTTATCAATTTGGTAGCAGTGAGAATTAATTTATATTTTTCATCCAGTTTTCTTGATGCTCTTGTTTTATCTAAGGTTTATAGCAGAAATAATGAAGTGTTAGAATTGAGAGATTTGGTGATAAAGTGATAAATGAGATGTTCATTTCAGAAGATGCCCAGTGTAGAAGAATTTGATATCTGTGATAAAGCATGACATCTATTAGAAGAAATTCTAGAAAATATGCTATAGTATGTGATTTTGAGCCCTGGAGCATCCCTTGTAGCATCTTCTGTGCAGATTACAAGAGATACCTCGAGGTCAAAGGAAATTTAACAAAGTGGTCATATACAGTGTAATGTTTTCATTGCAATTTAATCCTTGGGTCCTCCATAAGATGATATTAATTTTAGATAATACAATTCATAACACTGTTGTCACACTTTTGTATAGATGAAGTTACTGCAGCATTGCATCTGGGAAAACCTGAATGAAGGCAAGCAGTTTTATTTATTTTTTTAACTTGAGTGGTCTAACTGTCCTGTTTACACTAGGTAAATATGTATTAGGGAAAACTGGTTATTATACAGATGTTCTTTGATATTGTGCTAATTTAGTCATGAGTATGTGTGGGACTGAACTCTGCTTTCCTCAGTTACACTTTGAAGTTCAATTTTGAAATTCTGAAGAAATACTAAAACTCAGTGTTGGTCTTAACCATGCTGAAGAACTTTCTTAGAATCATGGATTCATTTAAGTTGGAAAAGACCTTTTAAGATCATCAAGTTCAACTGTAAACCTAACACTGCCAAGCCTACCACTAAACTGTGTCCCTAAGTGTCACATCTACACATCTTTGAATTCCCCCAGGGGTGGTGACTCCACCACTTTCCTGGGCAGCCTGTTCCAATGCTTGATAACCCTTTTTCCTAATATCCAGTGTAAACCTCCTCTGGCACAACTTGAGGCTGTGTCCTCTTGTCCTTTCACTTGTTGCTTAAGAGAACAGATCAACCTCCTACGTGGCTACAACCTCTTTTTCCAGCTCAACTTGGTGTTGTCTGCAAACTTACTGAGGGTGCACTCAATCCCCTCATCAAGATCATTGATAAAGATATTAAACAGAACTGGCCCCAATACTGAGCCCTGGGGAACCCCACTAGTGACTGGCCCCAGCTGGATGCAGCACTGTTCACCACCGCTCTCTGGGCCCGGCCATCCAGCCACTTCTTAAGCCAGCAAAGAGTATTCCCATCCAAACCATGCACTGCAGCTTGTGCAGGAGGATGCTGTGGGAGATAGTGTCAAAGGCCTTGCTGAAGCTGATAGACCACATCCCCAGTCTTTCCCTCATCCACTAGGTGGGCCACCTGGTCATAGAAGGAGATCAGGTTGGTCAAGCATGACCTGCCCCTCCTAAACCCATGCTGGCTGGGACTGATCCCCTGATTGTCCTGTATGTGTTGAATGATGGCACTCAAGATGATCTGCTCCATGACCTTCCCTGGCACTGAGGTCAGGCTGACAGGCTTGTTGTTCCCCAGATCCTCCTTTTGGCCAACCTTGTAGATGGGCATCATATTTGCTCACCTCTAGTCACTTGAAACCCCCCCGGTTAACGAGGGCTGCTGGTAAATTATTGCAGGTGACTTGGTGAGCCCTTCTGCCAGCTCCCTCAGTACTCTTGGGTGGATTCCATCTGGCCCCTAGACTTGTGAGTATAAGTGGTATAGCAGGTCAGTAACTGTCTCCTGGCCCCCTTTGCCCTTCAGGGCTTCCTCCCGAGGGACTGTCAACCAGGCCCTTAAACAGGCCAAAGTCTATCCTTTGGCAGTCCAAGGTGGCAGTTCCCTAGTTAGCTCTCATTGTGTCGAGAAGTTATGTTCTGCACACTCCAGGAACCTCCTGGACTGTTTTCTCTTTGATGTGTTGTATTTCCAGCAGATGTCTGGTAAGTTGAAATCCCCCACAAGAACAAGGGCCAGCAATCGTGAGACTTCTTCCAGCTGCTTATAGAATATTTCATCTGCCTCCTCATGCTGGTTTGAGTGGTCTGTAACAAACTCCCACCAGGATATCTGCCCTGTTGGCCTCACCCCTGATCCTTACCCATAAACATGCTACCCTTTCATCACCACTGGCAAGCTCTAGACAGTCAAAACACTCCCTAACATACAGGGGCTACCTTGCTGCCTCTCTTGCCTTGCCTGTCCCTTCTGAAGAGTTTATAGCCATCCATTGTAGCATTCCAGTTGTGTAAGTCATCCCACCATGTCTCCATGATGGCAACTATATCATAGTGTTTTCCAGCTGTGCAATGTTTGTGGCTCCTCCTGTTTGTTGTCCATGCTACATGCATTGGTGTAGATGCACTTCAGCTGGGCTATTGATCTGGCCATCTTTTTAGGGGGAGAAGCCCTCATTCCTATGTGATTCTTTTCAGGCACTTCCATAGTTTCTGATAAATCAATAACCCTTGTGTCTTTGCTGCCACATGGATCTGCATTCCCTACCTGAGAAAAAGAAACGAGAGAGTGCCAGCAGCACATAGCAGAGCCCAGCTGAGCCTTGTGAAACCCAAGCCACAGCAGAGCACAGGCAAGTTGCATAGCACATAGCAGAGCCCAGCTGAGCCTTGTGAAACCCAAGCCACAGCAGAGCACAGGCAAGTCGCATGGAGCCCAAGCCTCAATGGAGGCCAGCCTAGCTGTGTGGAGCCCAAGCCGCAGTCATCACTGCCACGGGATTGGTCACCATTTTTCCTTTGTTTGGAGATCATGTCAGGTGCTGTCTTTGGGGAGTGTTCTTTGTTCCCAGTGGTAAATTCCTCTTTCTGGGTAGAGCATCTTCTTTTTGTGTACTTTTTGCTATTTATGTCAGTGTTGTTATTTGTGATTTTAATAAATTGGTATTTTAATTTATAATCTCTCCATATTGTCCCTTCATTGTTGAAGGGGGCGGGGAAAAGGGGAGTGACTGTTTTGGTTTAGTTTCCCTGTTGGTTCTCAAAACCAGCACATCAATTAGCACCTCGATGTGGGGCATGAGAGAGAAGGTAAAATAGCAATTGTGATCAAAGCATTTGTGTATTTGGTCCAGAACTCCCTGGTTACCATGTTGCTCGGTCTNTGCCACATGGATCTGCATTCCCTACCTGAGAAAAAGAAACGAGAGAGTGCCAGCAGCACATAGCAGAGCCCAGCTGAGCCTTGTGAAACCCAAGCCACAGCAGAGCACAGGCAAGTTGCATAGCACATAGCAGAGCCCAGCTGAGCCTTGTGAAACCCAAGCCACAGCAGAGCACAGGCAAGTTGCATAGCACATAGCAGAGCCCAGCTGAGCCTTGTGAAACCCAAGCCACAGCAGAGCACAGGCAAGTCGCATGGAGCCCAAGCCTCAATGGAGGCCAGCCTAGCTGTGTGGAGCCCAAGCCGCAGTCATCACTGCCACGGGATTGGTCACCATTTTTCCTTTGTTTGGAGATCATGTCAGGTGCTGTCTTTGGGGAGTGTTCTTTGTTCCCAGTGGTAAATTCCTCTTTCTGGGTAGAGCATCTTCTTTTTGTGTACTTTTTGCTATTTATGTCAGTGTTGTTATTTGTGATTTTAATAAATTGGTATTTTAATTTATAATCTCTCCATATTGTCCCTTCATTGTTGAAGGGGGCGGGGAAAAGGGGAGTGACTGTTTTGGTTTAGTTTCCCTGTTGGTTCTCAAAACCAGCACATCAATTAGCACCTCGATGTGGGGCATGAGAGAGAAGGTAAAATAGCAATTGTGATCAAAGCATTTGTGTATTTGGTCCAGAACTCCCTGGTTACCATGTTGCTCGGTCTGTTCATGTGGGTATTGCTCCTAGTCCTGTATATATTCCCATATGTGCTCCTCGTGATAACTTTTGTGTCTTGGGTTGGGGGGTATGTATTCTATTCCCATCTGTCAGAGGTGAGGCAGTTATCTTCTGTTAAGTGGGCCAACTGATAAAACCAGGTGGGGCAGTTTTCTTTATCTTTTCCACAACAAATCCTCTCTCAGGAAGATATCTTCAGTTAATGGGCTATTGAGTCTCATTGTGAGATGCTCTGCCCAGGGGGAGGAGCCAGGAATTCCTATCTGGATTAAAGTCTGAGACTTGGAACACCAGAGCAGCCTTTTCCCACTGGATNTAAAGTCTGAGACTTGGAACACCAGAGC
>VZSE01006660.1:5747-30322 GCA_013398275.1 Promerops cafer
TATCACAGGCGGATAACGTGGGGCAAGTACATGAACTGTGGGCAAACCTGCATTGCCCCAGACTACATCCTGTGCGACCCATCCATCCAGGGCAAGGTGGTGGAGAACATCAAGGCCACTCTGAAGGTGAGGGAGGAGTCCCTCAGGCTGTGGAAATTGTCCCAGGTGTGATTTCCTGGAGCTGTGGCTGTTGCAAGGTGTGCTGAGCACTTCTGTTTGTGCTGATCCCCTTGTCAGGAATTCTACGGGGAAGACGTGAAGTCGTCTCCAGACTATGGAAAGATCATCAACCAGCGTCACTTCAGGAGGATCCTGGGCTTGCTGGAAGGGCAGAAGATTGCTCATGGGGGAGAGACTGATGAGGCCTCCTGCTTCATAGGTGCTCCTGGCAGCTGCTGTGGAGGGGAGGTGGTAGTGGGTGCTTTTTTGGGGTCTCTTTGTCTGTGCCTTACTTGGGTTCTGTTGAACAGACCAAGGTCCTGTGATGGGCCAGGTCTGTGTGCTGCTCATGCTGTTCTCTCATTCTCCCATTTGCCTCAGCACCAACCATCCTGACGGATGTTTCCCCCGAGTCCAAGGTGATGGAGGAGGAAATCTTTGGGCCAGTGCTGCCCATTGTGACTGTGAAGAGCGTGGAGGAAGCCATTGAGTTCATCAACCTTCGGGAGAAGCCCCTTGCCCTGTATGTCTTCTCCAACAACAAGCAGGTGGGTCTGGGCTGTGCTCCCTCCTGGAAGTGTCTCGGCACAGCTGGATCCTGAACATGGCTGGTCCCAGACAGGGTCTGTGTCAGTTCCTTTTCCATGTGAATTGCAGCGTTTGGGGGCCATGAGCGTTCCCAGAGCTGCTGGAGGCTCCCAGTCTCCTGCTGAAGGGCTCCTGGTTTGCACATCTCCACCCACACAGGTGGGTGCTGCTTCCTGCCGTGTCTCCTGGCCCCGTTTCCAGGCTCTGTTGTGCCAGCTCAGGAATTCAGGTCAGGGCTTTGCCCTGGAACAACAGCCCCAGGCAATTTGGGTGGGAGGACTGAGGAGCACCCTGGGCTGACATGAAGCCTTTTTGTTTTGTGGTTGTTCCAGCTGGGCAGATCCTGTGCTTAAGTGGTGTAAACTGGCCACTCTCATGGAACAAGGCACAGCCTGTGCCCCCCACAAAGGGAGATGGAAGCATCACCTTGAACCCTCCCTGCTCTGGTACATGGTGTTGTGTCCCCTCCTGATTTGTTCTGTGCCTTCTCCCACTGTGGGCAGCTGATCAGACGGGTGATAGCAGAGACCTCCAGTGGTGGCATGACAGCCAACGATGTCATCATGCACTCCGTGGTCCCAGGTCTGCCCTTCGGCGGTGTGGGTGAGTCCCTGCTCCAGCCCCTGCACCTGCATCCCAGCAGCAGCAGCCTCTGACCCAGGAGCTGCTGTGCCCATTTGGCAATTCAGGAACTTCCAGCTGCGTTTTCCCGTTAATGTTATTTTCTGGGGTGGGTTGCTTTGTAAAAAGGCTCATTAGTGTTTTGGTTGTTAGGCCTCCCAGTGAGAGAGGAAAACCCCCTGGCACATAAGTGAGCTCTGGTTCTCCTGTGCTGGGGTGTGGGATGAATTTGTCCATGGCTTGGTTGAGTTTCCACAGCTGCTGTGGAAGCAACCTTCAGGCTCCTGTGGCAGAGACCACCTGGCTGTGGGCAGAGGGTGTTGCTGAGTGTCCTCCTCATGTCCCACTCCTTGAAATCATAGGCCCAGCTCCTCCTGTCCCCAGCCCCTGTGAGAATTTTGTGGGAAAAGCAAGGCTGGCCCTGGGAGCAGAGAATTGGTGTCATTAACATTTTAAGGGTGGGTTCACACAAGCAGCAGTTCAAGGCAGTGAGCAGGCCCTCAGTGATTCCTGTGAAGTTAAAAAAGCTGCTCTTTGCTCCTGCGCCCTGAGAAGCAGCATGACCAAGCCTTCCCTGTGTCCTGGGGGCTGCCAGCATGAGTTTGAGAAGGGCAGGTGTCCCTGTGCCTGGTGTGAGCTGCCTGGCTGTGTCCCTCAGGTCACAGCGGGATGGGCGCCTACCATGGCAAGCACAGCTTCGAGACCTTCTCCCACCGCCGTGCCTGCCTGATCAAGGACCTGAGGTGGGAGGCTCTGAACAAACTCAGGTACCCACCTGGCAGCATGGAGATGGTGCATTTGGCCAAGCTCTTCCTCCTGAAGCAGTGTAACAAGAGCAGAGTGGGACAGTTCATCTCGGCCCTGCTGGGAGCTGTGAAAGCCGTGGTGGCAAAGGTGAGCTTTGGGTCTCTGCTGCCCCTGTGAGTGTGTGCTCCCAGCTCTGTCCCCTGAGCCCCTCCTGCCCTCAGCCTTCATCACCCCGTTCCTTTGAGCTCTGCTCCCTCCCTGGAGGACTCATCCCTGTTTCTGTGCCTTTCCAGGTGTTGTGCCCCCGGCGAGAGGGGTGATGGGCGGCCGGCCCTTGGACCCGCTGCTCGCTCCCTGCAGTCCTACTGCTGAACTTTTCTTTGCTGCAGTTTCATTTCTTCCAAGGCAGCCAATGCCCTGAAGAGGTGGAAGACAAAAAAATGTACCTAAAGCAGAGACTCCCCAGGTTAAAGGCTCCAGCTCCTGCTGAAACAGGAATCTATCAAGACCTGGGCCACGAGCAGTGAGTGGCAGATGGAAGGAAACAGCATCCACCCTGCTTTGTAAACAGTAGCTCCTCTAAAAACTCCTGGGAACGTGGGAGTGTTTGTCACAAGGGTATCTAAACAAAGCCAGTCCTTACTGAGCCTGTTATCTGTGTAACACCTCACGTGCTCCCCAGAGGAAGCTGCTATCACAGCCATAAGCCTGGGAAATGAGGGTCTCACTGCAGGGGACAGTCCAGGCTGGTTGTCCCCAGAGCACAGGGAGGGAAGAAGAACCTGCAGCACCTCATCCTTGAAGGGCCTCATGACCGAATGGGTGACACTCCTTGCAGGGAAACCACCTTAAGCCATCCAAGGTGTGCAAAGGCCACCCGAGGTGGTGGCAAAAGCCACCTGAGCTGTGGCCATGCTGTCCCAAGGACTTGAGAAGTGCCAGGGACTGTTGTGCTACTGCATTTGGGCTGCTGGGGCAAACACAGGGGCACTGCTGCAACTGGAGTCCCAGGTGTCAGGCATCCTTGGTCAGAGTGGCAGAGCAGCCACAGCCACCTCCTCTGTAACTGAATTTCAGGAGTTTATTAGTTCATGGATAGTCTTTTACCTCCAAACTTGTAAGTGGGAGCTGCCCTTGACCCTTGATGAATTAAACCTTTGTTTTACTGCAAAGGCCACCTGGGGCAGGGCAAGATCCATGTGTGGATGCTCCCTGTTCTGGCCCCAGCCCTGCCCTCAGCCTCCACCCCAAGCAGCCAGCCCCACTCCAGCCGGGTTTATTCTTTATTGGGCATTTGTCATGGAGCAGCAGGAGGAGCTGGGCTGTGCTCAGCTCCAGTGGGTGGTGCCAGTGTGGGCTGGGGGGGTCCCCCACACACTCAGTGTGTCAGGCAGCCCAGAGCAGCATTTTGGGTGCCAGAGCAGCCTCTGGGCACATTCCCAACCAAAATCTGCACAAACGCTGCTGAGCACTGACAGAGGCCCTTTGGCTCCTGCGGGACAGGCGTGCGCTCAGTTTTCTCGCCGGCTTGTCCGTGCTTTGTACGCCTGTCCCTCAGGAAAGGCTTTCACCCCAAAAACAAGTCCCCAGAGTCCCTGGTGCGAGTCAGTCTGTGCTGGCGATCAGCTTTATGGCGATGCCGAGGGCGAGCGCAGCGACGGCTGCGACCACGGCCAGCCCTCGCCGGAAGATCAGCTGCTTGGTGACCACGGGGGTGGCCGCAGCGGAGGTGGCCTCCCGCAGCTCCAGCTGGTACGTGGCTCCCTCCGTCTTGGTGATGCCCGTGAGCACAACGTCGCTCTGCACTTCTATTCCCGCTGCAAGGAGAACGGGGCTTGAGGGGTTTGGGGGGGATTGAGGCGTTTCTGGGGAGGGTTTTGTCACAGGGCTGAGTGCACGTTAGGAGCAGTGGAGATCTCAGCCAGGTCCTGCCCCCAGAGGTGGGGGGACCAGATGTCTGCAAGGCGAGGACTGCCCACAGGTTGTTCCTCTGCCAGCCTGTGTCACCCTCCCGAGCCCACGCTTGTAATTCCTGCTCTCCCAGTAGCTGAGGGTGTCACCAGCAGGGCACTCTCTCCCCCGTTTCGTGGGCTTGTTCCTGGCTTGTGTGAACCCTTCGTGCACCCGAACCCTCCCCTGCCTGCAGTGCCCGGCTCCTGCCGTACCGACAGACCCCAGCACCGCCCTGGCGGGGAGGTAAGTGTGGGGCTGGGGGGCTGGTCCCACATCCAGATCTTTGCAGGAGGCTTCGGGGCCCAGGCTGGGCAGCTCCGGCGGCGGCAGCTGGGTCACTCCTGCGCGGCGCTGAGCCTGGCGGGGGAATGTGCTGGCTTTACTTGGGAATTCCCACCCAGCAAAGCTGTGTTGCCTCCCTTGGGGTCTCCCTGGAGCTGTTGAGGCACAAGGTGATGCTCAGGGCTGCGGGGCTGAGGTAGCCCGGGTGACCCCATCCGCTCTGAGCTCTGTGTCCCCAGACAAGGTGCAGGGGGAAGCCTTGAGGCCGCTGAGTGCTTGCGCAGGAGGACGCTGAATACGGGGATGTCATGGGAGCTCTGGGTTTTGCTCCAGGGCACTGGAGGACAGCACTGGACATGAGACTGAGCCTGTCTCATCCCAGCAGGGCACTGAGCACCCTGCCAGTGCAGGGATGTGCTGTCAGTGCCTGGATTACCTCCTTGGCTGCCTTGTCCCAGTTCAGGCGGGAGATGTAGGTGATGAAGCAGGTGCAGAGGATGACGACGCAGACGAGCATCGCGACCCACAGGCCTGCGGAGGGCACGCGGCGTCAGCCAGAGCCAGCCCAGCATCCCAGGACAGCAGGCCCAGAAAGGGGATGTCACCCAGGCCAGTGGGGACACGGGGGGAGGTCATGGGTGCCTGCTTTGGGGTTGCTTTTTCCCAGTTAAAGCTCCCAGCAGCTGCAGGAGCCATCGCAGTCCACCCCAGTGTGCAACAGGCAGGTCAGCGGGGGCACAGAGCCAGGCACAAGGGTTGTGGTGAGCCCCCAGTGGAGCTGCACCTGCCCATGGGGGGTTTGGGGGTGCAGTGCCCAGGGGTCAGTACCCATGACGCCGATCTTGGCCACGAAGAGCAGCACAGCTGCCAGGGGCATGCCCACACCGTAGTAACTCACGGCGTTGAGGACGGCACCAAATTTCTGCTTCCCGATGCCTCTGAGCACCCCACTGCAGGCGCCCTGCCAGGAAAGGGAGAGGGGCTGGGGCAGGGAGCATCACCTTGGCCAAATTCAGGAGATGACCCAGCTCCCTGCCTCTGCCCATTATTTCTGTGCCCCTGCCCAATCCTATGGGTCACCATCTTTTTATGCACTCGATGTTTTCTAAGGGACAATCCCAGGAGTTCTGCAGGGTCTTGGTGTGGGCACTGGTGCTTAGCTGCAGCCTGAGGGGCCCTCGACTGCCTGATCCATGACACTGCTGCTGAGCACCAAGGTTCCCCATGGAAAACAGCAGCATTCCCTGGGACTTACAGTCATGGCTTCAAACAAGTGGAAGACAACGTAGATAGGCATAACCCACGCCACCAAGTCAGTGATTTCCCTGGGGATGGAGGAAAGCCAAGGATCACTTTTGGGAACCCACCTCCACACAGTGAGGCCAGGAGCTGGGGGCACTCACTTGTCCTTGGTGAAGATGTATCCCAGCACGTTCCTTGTGGCAGCTAAAATGGATCCCACAATTATGGAGAACACCCCTGAAAACACAGCACAGAGCTGAGCCCAGCCTGGCTGGAGAGCAGGGGGAGAAGAGGCAGGCAGAGGACTGCAAACACTCCCTGCTCCATGGGAAGGAGGCCAGGAAGAGGCTTTCCAGGCTGTTGTGGACTGACCCGTGCAGATCAGGCTGGTGCTGGAGGATCTCTTGGCCGCCTCGACGTTGCCGGCACCCAGAGCGTTGCCCACCTGCACGCTGGCAGCTGTGCCCAGCCCCAGGGGGATCTGCAACCACAGGGATCATGTGTCTGACAATGGGGTTGGACAACCACCCAGCAGAGAGCAGGATAGAGCTCAGGATTTGATTCAAAGCATCAGGAGGGATAGGCAGGAGCAGGGAGTGCAGAGGGGGGTGATGGGGGTTTGCTGGAGCTGATTTTTGCCTTGTGCCTGTCTCAGAACAGCCCCCATGGAGCCCTGGTCTGCAGTGATAGCCCAGCCCTTACCATGAAAGCCACAACAGACACCTCATAGATGATGGACTGGACGGAGAGCTCGACAACGCTCAGCAGGCCTGTGGGACAGGAGGGGTCAGCGCTGGCTGTGGGTGCTGCTCTGGGTCAAGCCTGGCCATGGCCTGGCAGCTCCCCTCTCCACTGACCTATCAAGAAGCTCCCGATCTCGTAGGTCCACCACTCGATGCACATCATGAGCATGCTGGGGATAGCCAGGGAGGTGAAGCTGTCCCACTCTAGCAGGCACTCGCTGGACCAGCCTGTTGAGAGGAAAAACAGCACCTGATGGATGACCAGACTGGCCATGTGTTCCATCCTGCACAGCACCTGGGGCAGCTGGAGGTGCCATTCCTGTTCTCAGAGCCAGCACTCCACGGGATCTCCAGCAGCACAGTGTCCACCCATAACCTCTCTGCTGCTGCCCCACGGGCCACAGAGCAGCACAACCCTCAGCCCATCCCTCCCGGAGCGGCGTCCAAGGACAACCTCCTGTTTATGTCTGTGCTGATCCAGCTTTGGGGCTGAACCTTCCAAAGGCTCAGCAGAAAGTTTCATTTCTGCAGAATTAACATTTAGTGCTGAGCACACAGCTCCGCCAGCGCTGGCGCGTGACGAGCGGCCACCGGGGCAGCACTGCGGGACCCGGGGCACCGGTTAATGTTTCACCATCAGGATGAGCAGAATTCCTCTTCTATCAAGAACACCTGATAGCAGTCGTATGGACACTTGTGGGTAAAGCAGGAAGCACAGGGAGCAGGGGAGATGCCCTTACCTCCCCAGGTGTTCACGTGGAGTTTCCTGCCTATGATGTACAGGAACAAGAAAATGGTTTGTGAATACTGAGCGATGGTGTTGGCCCAGGCAGAGCCCCTGCAGAGGAAGTGAGAAAGGTCACTGGCATCCTGCTTATGCCTCCCTCGGGGTGGAAAAGACATCCTGCTGTACCCCTGTGAGCTCAGTGTTCCCTTGGCATTGCCAGGTGCTCTGTTTTCCTCTCCAGGGGACACAGGTGCTACTCACGTGACACCCAGGTGGAACACGTAGAGGAAGATGTAGTTTGCAACCACGTTGATGATGTTGCCGATGACCCCACTCAGCACCAGTGGCCACATGATCATCTGCAAGGAGGAGGAGATGGGGGATCTTCACACAGGGTTTGGGAGGGAGGTGTGAAGGTCCCCCCAGCCCCACTGTGCCTTTCCCAGGAAAAAACCCCAAACTTCCAGTGATGTCGCCTGCTTGGAAAATGAGTGTGATGGAGGTAAATCCCTGATGTGGGGAAGTATGAAGGGAGGTGGATGGATACAGCTGGCTGTGGAATGGGGTGATCTGCAGGGTCAGAGCTCTTTTGGGACACCTGGGCACCTTGACACTGGGAACAGGGAGCGTGGAAACCCTGGATGCACTGTGGAAGGGAGCCCTGAGCAAGGGCGGGTGTGAGGACTTTGGGACCCACCTGGTTCTGCAGGTATCTTGTCTCCAGGTTATACAGAAAAACAGCCTGCAAAGGAAATTTTGGATGAGATGAGCCAGTGCTGAGCTGTAGGGTGGGGACAGCCTGTCCCCGTGTGCAGGTGGCATCCAGGGTGCCCACGGGCACTCACCGGGAGGGCAGGGAGAAATGCATTCACGTAGTGCTGGGTCAACCTGGGGGCACACAGAGGGGGGGTCAGGGAGGGCCATGGCCAAGGCCACCCTCCTCAGCCCCTCCACACTGGGGAGGGATGAGGGGACCACCCAACCTGGAGACCTCGGGATCCTGCTGCATGACCAGCATCAACTGCTCGATGTTGATGAGGATGGCGCAGCAAGGGAAGCAGCAGAGGAGGATGATGATGGTGGCACGCTGCAGGATCACCCCCACGCGCAGCAGGTTCTTGCTGCCATAGGTCTGCAAGGTGAGAGGGCAGCAGCGAAATCAGCTGGTGCTGGGGGGAAAGGGGCCCTGAAGAGCATGGAGCAGCCCTGACCACCCTGAAAACCTCCTGGGAAGGATTTGGAGCACGGATCTCCTCGTTATGGGATTGTTACCTGGGGATAAGCTTCCCCAGCTCGCAGGAGCAGCCAGGGCTCTATGTGGTGCCTGGGTATCATCAGCTGATTCTGGAAACCCCCCGTGTCCCCAGGACAAGTGCCAGCATGTCCTACCCACCTGTGATATCAAGGTGTCACACGCTGAAGTCAACCCGTAACCTACAGAGATGGCAGTGACATTTATAACCTGGGAGTTAGAAAAAGCAAGGAGTGAAGGTGAGCATTTAAGACTTTCAGGTAAGGAGAGGGGCTGAAAGGAAAAGTGGGAGTGTGAAATCTCCTCTGTCCTTTTCCCCTGCCACATCTCATCCCCGTGTCAGCAGGGAGGGAGCTGGTGCCCGGCCCCGGGAATGCTTACAGCGATGGCCAGCGTGACAGAGGCCAGCTCAACCTTGCCCAGGTGGCCACAGAATATGGAGCTGACAAGGTGGATCAGGAAGATCAGCAGCTGGATCAGGATCTGAGCACGGAGGAGAGCTGAAGGTCAGGGATGGAGGTGAGCAGGGGTGGTTGTGCTGGGGAGGGTCTCTCCTCCCGGCTCCTTACCAGCGGCCCCGCCAGCACCAGCAGCTGCCTCACGTCCTCCCAGAAGTTTTCCGGAATCCATCGGCGTTTCTTCTGGCAGCTCCCGGGTGTGGGATCGCCCTGGCCAGCGGTGCTTCCCTCCCCGAAGCCATTCTCCTCGGGGAAGTTCTCCGGCTTCATGCTGCCCTGCCGGGGAGTGCAACAAGCCCCTTCCTGCGCGCTCTGTTAACCCCGCTGGGGCGAGCAATGTGTAACCGCGCTGGGGTGAACTTCAGCCGGGGCCGGGCGATCGGGCCACACGTTCCCCAAGGCTGGCTGGCCATGGCATGGCCCTGGGCAGTGGGGCAGGGCAGGGCACGGAGCCCAGCGAGGGTCCTGGCAGCGCAAGGAACTCGGACGCCCCGTGCGAGGCGCCTGCTGCCTGTCCTGAGCCAGCGTGAGGGGCTGAGCCCCCCTAGACCCACCCTGGCAACCCTCCTACCTCTCCTGCTCCACCGCAGCTCCTCCGGCCAGTGGGCTGGAGGCTCGCCCTCCTCTTCCAGCGGCGGTGGAGGGTGGTGGGGTCTGTGTGCGGCTGTGGCGAGCGGCTGCCGGCAGTGGCGGGGCAGTGTCTCGCTCACTCCCATCACAGTGGCCAAGGCAAGCCGGCCCCCTTGGCTCCAGCTGTCCCCGGCACAGCCCCGCCGTGTCGGGTTTCACTGGCACCGCTCCCCCAGGCCGAATGCAGAGTCCTTGGCCCGGCGGGGAGGCAGGGGAGGGGAGATGCTGCCGTGCAGACCCCGCCTGCACGGAGTGGGCGGTGGGCTGGGATAACTCATGGGACAGAGTGAGACACCTGCCTGCTCTCCCCTCCCTCCCATCCCAAACCTACCCGGGTTCTGAGCAGGGCAGGATCTGCCACGTCCTCCCACTGGTGCTGGGGATGGTGGCAGTTTCAAACTCGTTTGTGTCACATTTTTTCACTCACAGGCCACCAGCACCAGGAGAGCTGTGGGGTGACAGAGGGGTGCCACACATCTGTATGAGGTATTGACTTCCCAGGGCCCAGCAGTTGACACGTCACAGTCACTGAGCTGCAGGTGAGAGCCCGGGACAGGCCCAGAGGGACTCAGAGCTGGGCTGTGTGCATTGTGACATAGGGCAGTTCTTTGATGGCTCTGTAGGGCTGAGCAACACAACCTCCCTCTTCCACGGTGCTCAACAACCACGACAACAACAAATCTTGCTTTTGTACCCAAGGGGAAGAGTGATAACACTGTGTCTGGAGCCAGCCCCAAATCTCAGGGCCAGGACCAGACCCACAATCTTTCCTCTTAACAGCACAGTCCTGCCAATGACCAGGGTCACGCTCGCACCACATTAAACAGCCTAACATTTACTCAGAAAACTTTATTGTATCAAAATCCCACCTTACAAAAGTGCAAAGAGTTGCTTTAGGCTCTGTGCCCGCCCTGCAGAGGGAGAGCAGGGTCAGGGCCAGCAGCCAGCACCCAACAGCAGAGTGTGACATCTTTCAGCAAAATCCATTTTGTTCTGTGCTGCAAGTGGCATTTGCCACCCCAAGATGCTGGTACAAGCTGGCGTGTGAGGAAATGTGCTGTGGGCAGCAGGAGCCTCTGCCATGAGCAAGTGACACGGTCCAATGTCCCCAGAGAGCAGGACAGCAGCACCAGGACCCTGTCTCCTTCCCAGGTCAGCCCCAGGATACACTCCCACCTCTCACGAGTGACATCCCAGTGCAGTGCAGGAGAGGAACCAGCTCTCAAGCTTTTTTTCCCCCAGGTGCCACATCCTCATCACCTTTAAGAACTCTGCGTGTGGGATAAAACATTGTGAGTTAACCAGAAACCGTGCAAAGGGACTTTTTGTAAGGCACTGTGGGGGGAACTCCTGCCCCACACCATCCCCTGGGACGTGTCCACGTGCCCTCCTGCTCCGTGCACAGCTCCCCAGTGCCCCTGGCTTTAGCCATTGCCAGTCAGGAGCCGGACCAGGATTCCCCCCAGCAGGACAGCGATGGCAGCAGCAGCAGCCAGCACACGGCGGAGGATCACGGCCCTCCATGCCACAGGGGGAAGGACAGGGACAACAGCAGGCTCCTCCTGTGTGGAGAGCTCGTGGTCAGGCTGCCTCTCGCCCATCACGATGCTCTCAGGCAGGACCGCGGTGTCCCCGGTGTCCGTGTCCAGGGAGGTGTAACCTGTGGGACAGAGAGCTGCAGGCAGGCTGAGCTGCCCAGCCAGGGGCTCCCAGGCTGATGCTGCACAAGCACCTGTGACAGTCCTCAGGGTGCTTTCCCAAGGCTTGGGGACACTTGGGGACACTGGGATGACACACAGCTGCAAGCTGTATCATGTACCCCATTACTCAGTGCAGGAGAAGCCCAGGGCCAGCACCAGGCACTGTGCTCTTTGCAGCCATTTGAGCCTCCAGGACAGACATGGTTGCCACAATTGGGAAGGAAAGGAAGGGGTTGGGTGGAGAATTTGGGCTCCTTGCCCGGTGTCAGGCCCGGCTACATACCCACAGCAGATGTTTTGTTAGCAGCTGTGCCATTGGAGTTCATGTCTTCCACTTGTTCTTTCATTCCAGCTCGGACTTGAGCCTGAAAACACAGGGAAGAGTTGCTTTTCTCAGGGCAGGGGTGTCCTGCCCAGCCCAAAAAACCCTTCACTCTCCCAAGACAAGCATTCTTAGTACCAAATTGCTCCTCTGCTACAGGACCCCAGTTCACTTCTGCCACCTCCTAGAGGGCTGTAGTGTTGTACTGAAACAGGGATTAACTCAGCACCTTCCAGGAATTACCAGAGAAAAGCACAATTCTCACCTCCTCTGCAGCTTTCCTCCAATCCATGCGGATGACAAAAGCCAAGAAGGAAAGGGCTTGCACGGAGATGCAAATGATCATCCCAACCCACAGACCTGCAGCAGTGGGAAGTTACTTCAGGGAGAGCTTGAGAAAAACCTGCCTTTGCCAGTCACTGCCAGAATGCCCAAGGACTTCAGCCCAAGAACTTTCAAGGAAACAGCTCCTGGGGAAGCCGGGAGTAAGCCTGGATTTACTGGGACAAACTCAGTGCCCGCCCCGAACAGAGCGGTGTGCAACCCAGCCCCACTGATCCACTGGGCACGAGTTGCAGGGCTGAGGCTTTGCTCAGCACAGCTCCTCCCATGCCAGCTGGAGGGCACACGTACCTAACACCCCCATCTTGGCTGCAAACATCAGGGAGATGCCGGTGGGGAAGCCGACGGTGTAATATCCGACGGCGTTGGCGACGGCGCCCAGCTTCTGCCTGCCCGTGCCCCGCAGCACCCCGCCACACGTCGCCTGAGGAGAGCGGGCACAGGGGTCACTGCCAGGTGACTCTCGGGCATGGCACAGCCCTGGGGACAGGGAAACCCACAGCACTGTCCCACCAAGCCAAGAGGGAGCAAAGCCACATCCTGGAGCATGCGGTGTGCGGCTGGTCTCGCTCCAGGTGGCAACACAGACACCGAGCAGATCTCCGAGAGCTTCCCCACAGTGCCCAGGGGCCTCCCCCAGGACATGACAGGAGGAAACAGGCCAAAATTACTGTCTGTTGAGTATCCCAGTGTGCTGGGAGAACCTGGTATCTCTGAAGACCCAGCTGCTCACTTGTGTTGCTTTGATAATCCAGTAAAAAGCTGGAGCCTTGGCCGGGGGAAAAGAGGAGGAAAAACTGGGGTGTCTGCAGCAATGCCAAGGGGCAGCTACCAGCACAGAGGACACCGAGGCGTTACAGGTAACACAAGCAGCTGCTTTGGCAGTTTCTCAGTTTGCTTCTCTGGATCATTTTAACAGGTCCAGAGTGGGCTTCGGGCAGCTTTGCACCCCAAGCTGCAGAGAGGAATCACTGCACGTGCTGGAATACTCACTGCTGTTGCATCCAGCAAGTGGAATGGACCAAAGATGAGCATCACGTTGGACACCAAGCTGACAATCTCCCTGTTGGGAAGATGGGTGGACTGATCAGGGGAGGCAGCACCACCTGGTTCCTGGTTCTCACATGCCTTCCTCAATCAACCCCAAAGGCTGATCCCAGTTCCCTGATCCCAGCCTGCTACCATGGGAGTGTCCCAGTGTTAGAAGCAGCTGTGCTGCCCAGGGACACTGGGAAATGGGGAGGAAGCTTTGAGGAACATTTTCCAGATAGGGGTTTATGAACTCTTATCTGTCAGCAGCTTCTGGGGTGTAAATAACACCCTCCAAGGAGGCAGTAATACTTAAAAGAAAGCTGTTAACCCACGTGTCATTGGTGAAGATGTATCCCACCACGTCCCTTAGGCTCCCCAGCAATGCTGCAACCACCACAGCGAAAACTCCTGAAAGAAAAAGGAGCAGTCAAATTTCTTCAAGGGCAGCACATCCTGCTCCTGACCCAGGCCCAGACCTCAGGGACTGGACTTCGCTGACCTCAAATGAAACTGCAGCAGAGGACAGGTCTGTTTTCCTCCCACCCTCCGCAGATACTCCCTCTACCCTCTGGGGTGTAAGGACAGAACACTAAGCTGCAATTTTAATTATCAAAGCCTTTGCACCAGGCTCATAACAGAAAAGGTGAGTCAGGGTCTTGCCTTGCACAAAGGGTCCAAACAAGAGGGACTGGGTTCCTATGGGAAGTCCCCGGCCTTGGGGGAGGGAAACTGAACCATTTGCTGATAATTGCCCTTTATTCTGCTCTGCAGGACTGCACTGACCTGTGCACAGCAGTGCAGTGATGCAGGAGGTTTTGGCTTGCTCCACATTCCCTGCTCCCAAGGCATTCCCCACTCTGACACTCACAGCCACGCTGATGCCCAGAGGCACCTGAGAAGCAGGAGACAAGAGGTGAGTGACAGCAGAGCCTGCAGGGACAGCAGAGCCTGCAGGGACAGCAGAGCCTGCAGTGGTTTTCTTCTTCCCCAGTGGGGAACTGGGGACAAACTGGCATTGCTGCCGTGAAGGGATTTTCCATCTGCAGCACACCCTGGATGTGCAGGCTTGAGAGGCATCACCTGCCTGGTACCAACCCCTGCTTCCCACCTCAGCACTGATCCACAGGGCCACTGTTTTGGGGTTCCTCCCAGGCTGTTTAGGGTTTCACACCCCCAGCCCTTACCATGTACGCGACACAGGCGAGCTCGTAGATGACAGACTGTGCACCCAGCTCCACCACACTGATCAGCCCTGGAAAAGATTTGCCAAATTTCCCTTGTTGGCTGAAAAGGAGGCATCTATCCCCATGGAATAGATGGGAACACCTGCAGTGTCCTGCAGACCCAGCCCTGGAGGTGAGGAGGCTGCTGCTGGCAGGGGGGCTCTGGGGACACGCTCAAGCAGCAGCCACCAGGAACCAGAGGGAAAAGAGGATTTGGACTCACCAGCCAAGAAGCTCCCAATCTCAAAGGTCCACCACTCAATACACATCATGACCATGCCAGGCACTGCCAGCCAGATGAAGGAGCCCCAGTCCACGAGGCACTCCCTGCTCCAACCTGACAGAAGGAGGTGAAGCAGGATGAACATGTGTCATCCATCTGCTCCCCTAAAGGGGAGCCTCATCCACCCTCTGAAGACAACCATCCCTGCAGCTCACAGAACATCAGCCCAGGGTTGCTGCTGCACCACGCTGCATTCCTGAGTCAGAATATTCCACAAGAATGTGTTTGGAGCTACAGTAAAGGCCTTGAGGACATGGCTACAGCATCTTCCTCTTCCCACTGTGAGGGGATGGCAATCCCTGTGTCCCGTGCTGGTGACAGTGCCCAGTTCCCAGGGCCAGACACTGGTATTCTGAGGGATTAAGGCAGAACAGTACCTCCCCAGGTCTTCACATGGATCTTCTTCCACCACATGTAAAGGATGAGGATGATGACCTGGGTGTACTGAGAAACCATGTTAGCCCAGGCAGAGCCCCTGGGGAGAGAGACAGGCAGGTCACAAGTGACATCCTTGCCCACGTCCCCAGCCACAGCAGCACAGACCCGAGGGCACCCACAGCAGCCTTGCTGCAGATACGGGACAGACCCCTCCAGCCTCAGCTTTGCAGACTGGGGGCTGGAGGGAAGGGGTGGTGGCAGAACTGGGCACACAGGGAACCCCCTCACGCCCTGAGCAAACCCCTGCACCCAGGGAGAGACTGTCCCCAGCCCTGCTCACACTTACACCATGCCCAGCTTCAGAGCATAGAGGAGGAAGGCGTTCATGGCCGCATTGAGGATGTTGGCTGCGATCCCTGTCACCACCTGAGGCATGATGATCTCCTGGAAGCCAAGGAGGAACTTTGGAATTTGCTTCCCCAAAACACAGCCCAAGCCCCATCCAGTGAAGTCAGGGGAGACCTCCAGCAATGCCCAGGGAGAAGGACAAGAAGGCAGCTCACGTTCCAGGTGAGGCTGGGCTTTGTGAGGCATGCATGAGGTGACAAGCAGAGCTCAGGAGCTGGTGCAACCCATAAAACACAGAGTTGGGAAGTAGGAAATGGAGACAGGTAAGAGTGGTTCCCACGAGCTCAGCCAGGGCTGGCTCACCACACATCCCTCAGCCCAGCTCTCCCCAGAACAGGGTGAACTGAGATGCCCAAGTTTATCCATGTTCCTGGGGATACCTTTATTCCATGGCCAGAAGCTGGCTAATTATACAATACCTGACTCAGTAAATATCTTGTCAGCAGCTGGTACAGAAACGCCGCCTGCAAAAGTCAGGATTCAGTTCATCACCACACTGTGACCACTGAGCACTGACAGATCAACCTCCTCCACCTTCTTCCAAAATCCCTGTGCTCCACCTGAAGCACTGTCAGCACCCAAACCCAAGAGTGACAGAAAGCACATCCCATTCCCATTGGGAAGACAGATCAGTCTCCAAATGGGAAATCTCCACTGCTTCCTCATCAGCGTGAGAAAGCCTGGAAAGCTTGGAAGAAAGGATAAACCTACAGACCCTTATCCCACAGGGGTGCTGCTCCCTGCCTCAGAGGAGCCAGAGCCCAGCACCTGTGAGTGAGGGAACAGCTCCAGCCTTTATCTCGGGGCTAAGAGTGAGCCTGGAGGCCCTGGTTCCAATGTCCATCACAAGCTACGTGGCCACAGCAAAAGCCTTTGCACAGGAAGATGAGAGAGCCCCTGTTTGCTGGTCCAGCAGCTGCTGGCCTGTGCACATCTGGTAAGGCACAAGGTCAAGGGGCACGTTGTAAAAGCCTAAACCCGCCCTGTGAGCCACACAGCAAAGGCCTTCCCTCCTTTCCCTGGTGTTACTGAGGTACACAGAGCTCCCAGCAGCTTTAGCAGAGACTTACAGGAAGTGCTGGAATAAAGATCATCACGTAGAGCTGAGTTAACCTGGAAAGAGAGTTGTTTCCCCAGTTAATGATACAGCAAAGCAAGAGCCAAGCCAAACAGCGCTGCACTCAAGCTCCAGAGAGCCTTGATTTCAACACTCCATGGCAAATGCCTGATCCAGAAGGGCTGGGTCTCACCCCTGACCTGGAGACCTCGGGGTCCTGTCGGATGAGCAGGAGGATCCTCTCAGTGTTGATGAAGAGGGCCCAGCAAGGGAAGCAGAACAGCAGCAGGATGAGGATGCCCCGCTGCAGGATGGTGCCCACCTGCTTCAGGTTCTTGCTGCCAAATGTCTGGGTCAGGAGAGAGGATCGAGGTGGGCATCACAGGGAGCCAAAGGGGCTGAGCAAATGCTCAGGGCAACAACAGGACAATTAAAAGCCTTTCCCATGCCCTGCAGCTGCAAATAACAGGCTGGTTGGGTATAACTTGCAGATTGCAAATCCTTTGGCACCCAGGCATGACCCAGGGCTTCCTGGGGAGGGAGCAGGCTCCAGCCAGAGTGTTTGGAACCCTGTTCTGTCTGGCAGCTGCCACAGCCCTGCCCTTTGTGCCCAGATCACTCAGCACAGGAGGCGAGACACCAGCAGCAGACACCCGCAGGCACAGGAAAGGGGGAGCTGCCACTGACCTGGGTCATCAGCGTGTCACATGCTGAGGCTAAGCCAGCACCGATGGAGATGCCTGTCACGTTGATAACCTGGAGAAGAGACAGGGGAACCTGGCCCACAGCACTGCCTCCCTCCCAGCTGGGTGGGGAGACAGTTCTGCTACAAGTTTTTGGGAAGTTTTCCAGTCCTTCTCTATTTCTCAGAATAACAGTCTTGTTAACTAAATAGTGGGGAAAAGGATCTTCTAGCAAGGGGTGAAGATCTAAAGCACCACAACAAACAGTGCTGCTCCTGGCTACATGCCCAGGTCTGGTGGGTTCAGGGAGCTGGCCAGGGGCTCTCAGGTGCTCACTTGCACTGGCACAGGCACTGATTGCTCAGCTCCCCTCTCCTGCCTGTGCTCAGGGCAAAGAAAAAGAACAGGGCCCTCACATATACATTCCTACAGGTCTGGTTTTGTTAGTTCTTTTTTTGGTGTCGCTTAATTCATATGTTTTAAATCCAAGGGGAATTGGAGCAACACGTACGGACACAGCCAGGGTCACAGCATCCAGCTCAGCTTTCCCCAGGTGGCCACAGAAGATGGAGCTGACCACGCTGATCAGGAACCCCAGCAGCTGGGCAAAGAACTAGGATGAGAGGAGAAGGAGATGGTGAGCTGAGGACCTGTTAGGGCTTGTGGAACACCTCCCCTCCCCCAGGAGATGGACTATGAACACTCAGGTTTCCTCGTGTTTCTGTCCATGCCTCGAGGCCAGGGCTCTGCTCAGGTCCTGGGAACCTGTCCCTGCTTGCCAACACTGCTGGGCAGGGGAAGCAGCTCCAGGACTCAGGCAGGCTCTCAGGAGCTTTGTCTTTCAAAGCCAACATCTACCTGCCCCGTGGTATTTTGGTGTTACACAGCCGATCTGCCAGATGACCCCATTTAAGAGAGGCTTAAGGGCTTCACTAGAAATCCTCTTTTCCAGGACGAAGGCTGCATAGAGGAGGGAAAATAAAACATCCCAGTGCTTTTCCACATTTGCGTGCATCTGTGGAAAACTATCCTCCAAAACCACAACATCCTTTCCTCCTGGAGAGACACCAAGGCCAGTCTGCGTGTTCCTTGCCAGCAGTGTGTAACAATGCTGCAGCAGACATTGCACTCCAGACCTCATTTTCCCTTGGCAAGAGGATGTCCCCCTTACAGACATCCAGGGCACGGAGTCATGGCACAGCTCGAAACAGATGGCAGGAGTTAGGGACCCCACTGAGGGGTGGGCACGGCTGGAAGCCATGCCCAGGAGCTGTTCACACGCCTTCCCACAAAGCAGTCGGCAAGACAAGAGGCCAGAGCTGCTGGAAAACCAGCTCTGAGGGGTCAGAGGACGAGCAGGACAATCCCTTCTCCTGTGTAGACCTCCCACTGCTGCCTGGCAGATGCAGCCCTGCTGCCAGGCCCAGGCATGCTCGACCTGCTGCTGTGAGTAATGCCCACAGGAGGGGTCTGTACCTCCAGCATCATCCCAGCACAGTGTTTGTCATGAAATGATCATGGAACAGCAGCTGTAGGTTTGGGTTTGAGGTGTCTGTGCACATGGAGGAGCAGGCTCTGCTGCAGGCAGGACGGTTGAGGGGACTGAGAGGGTTTGATGCGTTCAGCTACAGAAACTGAAACTAGTCTAGACTTCCTCTGCTGACTGAAGACAGCAGGTCAGGGATTTGATTTCGAAGAGGGTGCCTCTGAGAAGTTTAACAGCTGGTACTTATTTACCAGATATAGCAGAAGACTAAAAGCACAAAATTTCACACACGGGTGATTAAGACCAGGGCTGTGGTGCATGGTTCCCCTTTGCAGAAGCCTCTGCAAAATGTGCTCAGCACTGTCTGTGCCAACTACCAAAGGGTCCATCTCCCTCCAGAGGGTCCAGACAAATGGCAAATGGCACTTCCAGTCCAGGGAGGATTTCAGGACAGCGAGTCAGGGCACCCAAGAGCCCGCTGGAAGGGCCAGCTATGGACCTGGCACTAAGCAGAGTGATTCACTTGTCACCCAAGGGGTGAGTGGCAGTGGCAGTGCCAGGCTCAGGCCTGGTTTCCCAGAGCAGTTTAACAGCTTAGTCCCCCTCCCCGAGCCCACCACTGCTCTTCCACAGCCGCGCTGCAAGGAAGCAGGGACGGCGCCGGGCAGCAGCGAGGGCGCCTGGAGCAAAGAATAAGGATCCGGGCAACAACCAGGCGGGGGGAGTTGGCGGAGGGACCGCGCTGTGGCCCCGGCGCGGGCGGGGGGCACATCCCCGGTCGCAGAGCCGTGCCCCGAGGCTGGAGGCAGCCGAAACCCGGCGGCACGGGACCAGCAGGAGCCGAGATCTCTCTCCTCAGCATCCCGGAGCGCCCGGGGAGCGCTGCCCGGCTGCGGACAGCCGAGCCCTGCCGCGATCCCCATCCCGGGGACGCGATCCCGCGCCTCCCGCGGGAGGGCACCGCGTCCTCGGGTGTCCCCCGTGTCCCTCCCCGTCTCACCCCGCCCAGGATCTCACCACGGGCCCGGCCAGCCGGGCCAGCTCGAAGCACTCCTGCCGTGCGCCCGCGGGCAGGAGGCGCCGGGCGCCCCGCAGGCACCGCGCTGCCGCCATCGCCGCCGGTACCGCCCGCGCCACCTCCGCCCGCCTTATGGGCACGGCCCGGTCGCCTCCGCCCCCGGGGCCGCGGGGCTATGGGCGGGGCGGAACGGCTCGGCACGGCTCGGTACGGCACGGGCAGCTCCGTGCTCCGGGTCGGGGCTGGGACCCTCCGCCGGACGGGAGCGGGACCCGCACGGCCGCGCCCCGCGGCTGGGCCTTGCCCGCACACACGTGTTGGCCAGAGCCAGGGCCCATCGCGGGGCTTTTGGGGGTTGGGGATCCCCTGCTGGTGTTGGTGGTTTGGGGAGCTGCTGTGCAAAGAGCAGGGGACCCCCCCTGTTTGTTCACTGACATCTGGAGCTCGCCTGCTCATCGGCTCTGGGATGGGGATCCCCTGAGGAGACACGTGTTGATCAGGGGGTCACCAGGGGTCCAGAGACCCCCAGGTGGTGGTTATGGACTGGGGAACTCCTTGTGGGACGATGGTTTAGGACCCCCTAGGTGCTATCTGTGAGGTAAATCCCCTAACACAGGGGCTGGCAAAGGCAGGAACGGGACATCTGAGCAAAGGAATGTCCCCTCTGCCATCAGCGTCATGGAAACAGTGCAGGGCAGCTGGCTCTGGGCAGCGTCCCCTTCTCCATCCACTCACCAACACCTCATGAGCAGGGATTGCCCCTGATCCAGGGATTGCCACCCAGCAGACCGGTGCCCAGTGGTGCAGCTGGCAGGGTGAGGAGACTGCAATGGATGTGTTTGCCCAGCACCTGGCAAGAAGGAGATTTGGCTTGGGTCGGAGGCTGGGTTGTCACAGAAGTGAAATTTTACCTAAGTGCAGGTACTCGTAACCAAGTAGCTGTAACCAAACCTATTGCTAACGCATGGAAAATTACAGTGGAAAGTGGGTCTCTGTTTTCCAGCTGTTTAAATGCTGCCCTGGTGCCTCATAGCTGTGGTGTCACCAGCCTGAAATGTGATGTCTCGTTAATGTTTCATTTATCCTCTTGTCCCTTCAAATATGATGTGACATCCATGTAGTAGCAGTGGTGAGTCACAGTCATTCTGATTTTACGTGCCCTGATGAAATCAGGGTATTTCCAGACAAAAGACTGCTCCTCTCAATGATCTTTCCCTCCTCTCCTGTGGCCAGTGGGTGCCGGATGGTGCTGCAGGGGCAGCTCTGAAGAAACAGAAATGGTTATGGGAAAAGGTGATAACTGGCTGGTGGTGTGACTGTCACCAGCCTGGCTGCGAGATGGCTGGAGGGTTCCTGCCGTGCCGTTATCTCCCGTGGAGGCAGAGGGGAAATGATAAGGCTCAGATGGTGCTATTCATGGTCCTAAACGAGCAGTGCAAGTGCGAGCCCCTTTGAAGTTTACTGGTGACCCTGCTGAGATCAATACCCTGGGCTGGTGAAGAGCAGGGAGAGAATCGGGCAGAAACCTGGGGGGAAAGGACTTTGAAAATATAAAGGCCCATCTTTACAAGCTTGGGGAGAAAAGTTCCCTCCCAGTCCCAGGAGCCAGGTCCTGGACTAACCCCCAGAGAGCGAAATACACACAGGAGGGCTGTGGTTGAAATCCCTTTCCTTGTGTTTTGCCGGTGTTGTTTGAAATCAACTCTGGTCGCTTTCAGAAGTGCTGTTTTGTGTTTCTGTGGTTCTGTGTGAATCCCAGTCCTGCTGGAAAGTGGCAGAACGGGCACCCCAGGACCTGGCTGGATGAGCAGGGGTGCCCTGAGGCCTCCCCCATCACTGGCACAACAGACCTGGCACTGCCTCTGCCTCTGTGACAGGGACAAGGACCTTGCCAGCTGCCCGGAGGGATTCAGCAGGACTCATCTTCCGGAGCCACAGACAATGAGGAGGGTCAAAGGTACCACCAGCTGCTCTCAGCAATCCGGATATTAACAGGGTTGCAACACCATTTGGAGGAATTTGAAGGGTCAAATTCCGTGTGGTTGTTTTAGACCTCCAGTGAATCCGTAGCAGCATTTTGGGAGGCTGATACCTTAACACAGACCTGTTTAAAGGAGTTAATGTGTGACCAGCCACAATCCAGCTGGAGCAGGCAGATGGCCTGCCCTGCTGGAGCTGGTTTCAGCAGCTGGGACACTGTGCAGTTCTCAGCGATGCTGATGTGACTCCAGGAGAAAAAAACTGAGAGGACAAGGACTGCAGTTGACTTGCACCATGTGCAGAGCAGAATTAGCCCTTGTTTTCCCTGCAGATTCCCAGCAGGATGGCTACCCCAGGCTTTCTCTGGATATGGATATCCATAATCTGAAACACAGCCAGCATCTTGCTGCTGAAATACACCCCACAAATGTACTTGTGATTGAGAGCTGCCCAATAAGGAGAATGTCAGGACACAATATGTCAAACACTGAACTGTTTGAAGTGTGTGCCTTTCCTTTAAGAGTCCTTGCTGCTGGCTGATGTCCTCATACTCTGGAAAATCCACTGCCCTCGGTGCAACGTGGGGCTCAGAATGCTGCTGAATTAAAAACTGAAGAGCCTTTTGCAATCAAATTAGTTTTTATATAAGTGTCGTACCGTAGGATCAGATGATCAGAGCCATCAGTGGATACTTTAGGGTAACTCTGCTGTTTAAGTGCCACATCCAGATGGTTTTTGAACACTTCCAGGGATGATGACTCCACCACTACCCTGGGCAGCCTCTTCCAGGGCTTGCCCACTCTTTTGGTGAATCTTTCCCAATTATCCATCCTGTTGCAGCTCGAGGCCGTTTCCTCTTCTCCTATCGCTTGGTACCTGGGAGGACACACGGACCCTCCCCTGGCTACAATCTCTCCTCAGGGAGCTGTGGAGCGCCGTAAGGTCCCTTTGAACCTCCTTTTTTCCGGGCTGAGCTCTCCCTGCTCCCTCGCCGGTGGCGGTCGCGGTCCCCGCTTTGCCGTGCGCGGTGTCCCCGGCAGATGGCACCGCAGCCCCGCGGAGTCCCGCGGTCCCTCCAGGCGCTCCCGCAGCACCGGGAGGGAACGGGGGGAGGACACGGATCCCCCTTTTCCAGCCGTTCTTGTCTCCGCCCCTCGGGCTCGGCACTTTTAACCCTGCCTCATTTCGTCAGTGTTTGTATTTTTCAAGACCCTAATGAGCACCGGGTGTCTATTAAACATCCAGGGAAATCCCAATATGTGCCTATCGTTTGCCAAATATTTTTGGAAACAAAATACTTGCTAAATTCTTTAGTGAAAAATGTACTATGTACTGGTCAACCAATACAAAAAATTAAAAACACCCACTACTCATGAAAAATAAATAGGAGTTAGAAAAATGCAGATAGGCGCTGGCTCTATATGGACAAGGAACTGCTTATTAAAAACCTTGTGATGCTGTCCTGACTCTTTAATTCCAGTGTCTCAAGCTGGTTCTCAAATGGGCATCCTGAAACTGTGATTCTGCTGCAGAACCAGCACCTGGACAAGCACTCACCCACCACATTTTAAGCGCTCTGTTGGTGTAACTTCGGTTCAGTCACACCTCACCTTGTGAATTTTTTCATTAAGAACAGTTGTTTCCTCATTTTATTTTATTGGTCCTTAAGAGAGAAATGCTTCTGGCTTGTTCTGTATTTCAGAGCATCTTCCTCCTGCTTTGTTCACTAAAAGCAGGGCCAGACGTATTAACTGCAGCCATAAATATTATTTTTACAGCAGAATATTTATCTTGCTGCATGGGTTGGTTGAGTTCAGGGTTGCAGACTTAAAAAACAGCTTCCCTGCCCTGAAGAACCCAGATACTTAATTAAGGCAGATAAGGCAGGACAAATAAAAAACAAGACAAAACTTCTCCTGCTTTGAACCACCTCTAGGGAGCAGGTCTTGGCAAGAGAAAAAAGAGATTGTAAAGCTGTAATAATAATAGTAATGATAATTAATTGTATTTATAAAGCATCCCCTAATGGCTCTGGATGCTACACAACGATTTTAAATACAATTGAAACCAACAACAGTAAAGAGAAGCCAAATAAGGAAGGATTGTAAAAATATAGGTGTTTATTGCAGTAGATAGTAGGATTTCAGTGTGCTGTTTTGGGGCTCTTCTGCAGCATGGACACACAGACATCAGCCGGGAGCAGCTGAGGATCCCACAGTGAATTCTGCACACTTGCAGATTGCAGACTTTGATTACAAAGAGCAAATACATTTTACAGCCTGGTTTGCATGTCACTGTCTCTGCTTTATTTCCTTTCTGTATTCCAGCCAGCCAGACGGTGTAACTCAATGCAGCCCAATTTGTGTTTATGCTTCTGGATTGGCTTTCGGCTTTTTCTGCCTGCATTTGATAGGGGTAAATATGTATTTATGTTCGATTTTGGAAACAAAGGAGGGAACAAATCTGTGGACTTTGAGGAGGCTGGATCTACCCTCATGGGGGCAGCGGGAAGTCACAGAATGGTGTGGGTTGGACGGGACCTTATGGAAGGAGTCCCGGGAGGAGCGGCTGAGGGAGTTGGGGATGTTTAGCCTGGAGAAAAGGAGGCTCAGGGGTGACCTTGTCACTCTCTGCCACTCCCTGAAAGGAGCTTGTAGCCCGGCGAGGGTCAGCCTCTTCTCCCAGGCGACAGCGGCAGGACAGGAGGAGTCTTAAACTGCACTAGGGGAGGTTTAGGGCGGACATTAGGAAGAAGTTCGTCACAGAAAAAGCGGTTGGGCACTGGAATGGGCTGCCCAGGGGGTGGTGGAGTCACCACCCGGAGGTGTTTGAGGAAAGGCTTTGTTGGATGCGGCGCCCAGCGCCGTGGTCTGTTTGACAGGGCCGTGTTCTGTCACAGCTCGGACTCGCGACCTCAAAGGTCTTTTCTCATCCTAGCCGGTTCTGTGTGATCCTGTGTGCGTGACCACAGGTCTCCCAGGGACTGGCAGACCTTCCACTGGAGCAGGTTGCTCAGAGCCACGTCCAGCCTGGCATCGGACGCTCCAGGGACGGGGCACCCACAGCTTCTCCGAGCAAGTTGCGCCAGCGCTTACCCTCTCAGGTAAGGAGAATTTCTCCCCAGGACCCCAGCCAGCCCTCCGCTGCGACAGCGCGCAGCCCGTGCGGCCGTGCAGTCGCTCCGTGCGCCGCTCCGTGCCCGGCTCCGCCGGCCGCGGCTCTGAGGGGCGGGGGGGGCGGGCCGGGGCGGTGCTGCCCGAG
>VZSE01006660.1:30514-80253 GCA_013398275.1 Promerops cafer
GCCGTCTCGCCCGGCTCCGGCGGGGCCTGGGAGCCGCGGCATCGGGGGAGCCCCGCGGGACGGGAGCCCTGGGCTGGGCGTCGTGGTGTGTGCGGGCGGCCGGAGGCGCTGGCCTCGCCGGGCCCCGCCGAGGAGCGCGGCTGCAGGTGAGGTGTGAGGGGAGAGGCTCCTCCGAGCGCAGACCCGGGCACGGCGTCACTCAGGTGGGCGCCCGAGGAAACCAGACCTTGGCGTGGGCAGCGGACACGGTGCCCGTGGGCTCCTGCGTGGGTTTGGGCACAGAAAGGAGCCGTGGCCTCCGCCGGCCGTGGGAGGACACGCGGTGGTTGAGGAGCGAGTGAACCCGGCTCGGCTGGGAGCTGCTGGGGAAGCTGCCCGGCCAGTTTGTGTGATGGGGTTTGTTCCTCTCGTTTGGTGTGTTCGATACTCTACAAGTTACAGCCTCTCATCCGTAGAGTTTAATCTGAAAGATAACGGACAGAAAGCACGCTAAGACCCAGATGGGGCAGGCTGTGAGGAAAAGGAAGGCACAGGCTGAGCCTCCACTTCCCAACGAGCTTGCAACGCTTAAAAGAAAAAAAAAAAAAAATCCTCTTTACAAATCTAATCTCTGGAAGCAATTGAGTAAGAATTGAAAAGATGGTGCCCCACAGTGCCATTTCTAAACATCTTTCTGGCTAGTGGTTGAGGCAGCGGGTGTGGAAGCAGCGGGCAGACTCTGGCTCAGCTTTGGTTGGGATTGGGATAACGCTGGTACCTGCAGGGCCGGGGGTGGCTGAGCCCGCTCAGGCATCCCCCGAGTCTGGACCGCGAGGCTGTGCTGGGATGAGAGGGATGACATCTTCCAGGATGGGTCTCCGAGCCCTGCTCTCTTCCTTAGGTGAAGGAATTGTTTAAGGAAAAGTTGGCTGTTGTCTGGCAGCGCTGTGTGATGTCCCTGCTGCTGAGAAGAGATGTAGCTTTGAAACACGGATTTGCCTTTTTTTCCTCGTTTGCCGCTGCTTTTTGTCACTAAGCCCCCAGTTCTGCAAAAACTCTCATGTATTTAATGCTGTGCACCTGGATGATCATGCTGCCCAAGGCCCCCAGTTTGCCCCTTTGAAGTCCAGGCACTTCTAACTGGGAGCTCACCCAAGTGGTCAGGATCTGAGCAGTTTCATTAATCAGAGCAGCTGCAACAGAAGCTTCATCCTTCAGAGAAACTACAGTTTAACTCAGGTTTCTTTTAAACCAAACCCTCTTCCTACAGGGATGTGAAAACACTGTGGTTCCAATTAGTAGCTGACCATTTCCCTACAGAACATTTCAGATTATTTAGATGGTGGGACTTCTATTTGCCATATTTGCTTTAAAAATTCCACTGCAATGTAGTTAAATGGTTGGGAAGTCGTAGAAGTGGAAGGTGGCATTAATGTTACATGCTGGCCAATGCTTCCATCTATTAGATTGCAAGAAAACATGAAATAAAAAGATTATGGGGTCTTAAACTCTTATTCCAAGAAGCCTGAGTTAAATTCAGGATTATTTTTGTGTGGAGTGTAAAGTAATTGAAGCTCGTGCTGTATATTTTCAAAACTAAGCAGATGTGATGTGGCTTTGGAGGAAGCTTAATCTACGGATAACAGAGAACCTATTTGTAAGTTGTAAGGGCAATTATGTCAGGATATCAGATTTCTAAACAGGAGATTTATAACCCGTAGCTCATGCAGTTAGAAGTTTCCTTGTATAATAGGCTGATTTTTTAAATAGTTGGGTTAATGACCTGACTCCCCAGAAAAGCACAAACTTTCTATTTTTCAAAAACATGCCAGCGAGAGCTGGGGATGTCGAGCATATGTTCAGTACCTCACGGGCTTAATTTGTTTTAAAACAAAAGCATTAGAGGAATGCAGGCAGTGCTTTTGAGTTATGGTTCCTTTGCACTAAGGGATACTCCTAAACCCCAGCGAATTATATAGATTTATGGGAAGAAAGGGATATTATAGATGCAGGGTAGAGACAGCAAGAGAGTTGGGAACACTGAGAGCTCTGTCCCTGAGCTCTCAGCTCCCCATCCTTGCAGGTTACAGGGCTTGTTTGGGAGAAGCTCTGCCCAGCAGGGTTGAATGTGGGTGATGCCCAGGCTCAAAGACCTCCAGAAGTCCTTTCAAGCCAACTCTTCTCATTGTGGGGTGTTTACTTTATCTACTGAGGCCATGAAAGCTTTGTACAGAGATGATGGCTTCCTATTCTATATAAAAGCATCACTTTTGTTGCTGAGTGTTATTGAAAAATATTACTTTTAAGGTCCTTCTATCATTGTCCTTCTCTGGTGTACTCTGCATTTTTCTACATCTCTCCTTCTTCCAAACCCTGGGCACCAAACGTTGATAGATCTTAAAACCCAGGCTCCTTTCTGGGTTTGCAGTGCAATTCCCACAGTCCTAAAAGTAAATTAGCATCTTACTCTGATGGTTATTGGGGAAAGTAGATGAAATTGTCAAAGCAAACAGCCACTCTTCGTTGAATGCCTTGGTAACTCAATAATGCCGGGGTGCAGTTACCAGGGACAACCAGTTCAAATGGAGTAACTTCAGCACACAGCAATTTTTGCCTCCAAACCAGTAATAAAAGAAAGCAGTACAAGTCAGCAAACATCTGGCCGTGGGGAAAGCCTTTGATTAATGAGGAGGATGGCATTATGCCTCTGTCTGAGCCGCAGCCAGACCTATTATTGGGTGGGTTTTTTTCAAGGGCAAAACCAGAATGCGCCAAATGAGATTGGAGGCCTTTAACTCATGGTGCACGTCCCTCAGTTTTGTTCAGCCCCAGATTTGGGCAGCCACAGGTAGCTTTTGGTAATTGATTTGTCTTCTGATAGTGCCTGGCGTGGCTGAGCAGAGCAGTGGGGAGAAGGCGCTGCTCCGTGTCTTCGTTTCGGTTGCGGTTTTGGTTTAACATCACCCTGTTGTTGTCTGTTTGCACGGACATCTGCTCGAGTTCTGGAGGGTTGATTTAATAACAGCTTTAATATCCTGATTGCTGCTGAGAGCCTCAGTAGTGTAAACAGCCCCCATCTGCCTACATGCCCTGCTGTCCCCCAGCTCACACAACGAGGTGTCTCCCTTCCTGCTGTCGGAAGGATCCCAGACTTCTCCTGGTGAGCTCCACACCATCCCTGCTGCAGAGTCCACCTACACTCAGGGTGAATTTGGGGGCTTTTCGAGGCCTTATGGCACACAGGCTGTTGGAGGAGTGCTGTCCTGCTGTGTTGCTGTGGGACATCTTGGTCATCTCTCCTAAAAATGATAAACCATCCACATTCTCCATTGAGTAGATCCTCTCACATGGTTCTGCATAGGAGTGGGAGAAAGGAGAGTTGGGGTGCTGGAGGAGAAAAAGCTCTTCAGAGAGAGAGCAGCAGTTTATTTTTTGCTGTTGTTTATTTGCCTTTGCTTTTGCTTTTACTTGTTACTTTCTTGGCCCAGTCATCTTCCTCATTCCTCATTCTTTTTAATTTTGAATTTTCTCCTGATGCTTCCTTGGTGCATCCATGCAGTGGCGTTGGGGCTGTGCTTTGCCTCTCTTGGTTTTGTGTTTTTCTGCTGTATTTATGCATCTGGTTGAGTGTAGTACAGATTCTTCTTGGGAAGCCTGAGATGCTTCTGTTCTGGATTTAAATAAATGCAAAACATATTGATTGTTTTTCTGTGATTATTTAGTCAAGTATCTGAAAACAATTTGAGGATCTCCCTTTGCTCACACTGTTAAATTCCCTTTGTTTGGGACAGAGTGTTTTCCCTTTTTCTGAAAGGATCATCTGCCATGGGAGCCTCTCCTAATAAGACACCAGGTAATAATTTTGTAGGTAGACTTTGTACAAGAGATGGTGAGGAGAAGATAGAAATGTCATTAAATTAGCCTGTCCAGAATTTTTTTGTGGAGGAAAAATCTTCAAACCCTTGATTACAGTTTAAGGTACAGCCTGATTTTCAGGGACTCAGAACTTTTCTGTTTGAAATTGCCATCTGCTGAGATCTGGGCGGCAAGTGGTCAGCACAGATGTGGGATTTGTCTTACAGAAGATTTTGTAAATCACTTGAAGCAGCTTTTGAGTTTCATCATATAAAAATATCTAAGTAATCACTTTCAGCTGTATTCCTGACTTTATATTTCTGGGGTGGGAATGTATATGAAATCTTTGGCTCGCGGAGCTGTAGATTTGAAAAATATGGTCTTTTCATGACATCAGGCTATTGAGTAAGAAGCAAGGCATTAGCAGCACCAACTGATTCTTTGTTTGCTTTGAAACTTCTCTGATTCTGAAATGTAAGAATGGGAGATGTATGAAGGGAGCAGAGGGAAGCCTGTGTGCTGTTTTTCATTGTGGCATCTTAATCCAGATGTTGAAATGAAAACGTTCGTTTAAAAATGCACGGTTGACAATTTCATTCGTTACTCTCGGGTTGCAGGACCGGGCGAAGGAACTTTACTTTGTAAAGTAATCAGTGCATAGTTCTTCTCCAAAAATGCATTCTTGAGAGGCTGAACACGTAACAGCTTTACAAAAGAAAGTGCAGAACAATGGAGTGTTTTTCCCTGCGATTTCGGAGACGTTCAACAGTGAACTCCAATTATGAGTGAGGAATAAGCTGTTCAGTATTTCCACATTGTGCAGATGACATCGAAGCCAAAACATTTTGACTTCTTGTTGTTGTTGTTGATGCCTTTTTTCCAAATTATTTCTGTGTGTTTTACACAGCTTTGCAGTCAGCCTCTGTGCAATTAGCAGTCCTCTCTCATGCCAAGACCTTAATCCTTCTGTGAAATCCCCATAAGCGTCGGTAAGGCTGCAAGTCTGGGGACTGTGTCCTGGTCCTGCAAGAGTTGCAAAAACACCACTGACATCCGTGGAGGTTGGATTTCCCCCCATATCCAAACTGTTGCCTGCCTGAGCACTTTCCCTGGGGGAGAATTAGTATTTTAAAAGTCTTGCTGACGTGTTGTCTGCTGTGGTGTTTATTACATCCTTCAGTGGGTAATTGCCCATGTTTTAGGACCTGCTCTGAAAGTCCTTGGGCATCTTTCCATTATCAAATCCTCCTGGCTCCAGGGTGGGGACAAGCAGTTTGCTGATCACAACTGGTTCTTGAACAGGGCTCTGTACACATCCCATTCCAAAATCTGGCATCAGGGTCGCGTGGCCTTTGTTTGGTGGCTTCTTCAAGTGGTTCAATAACATTTTAGTTTGAAATGCAGTAGCTGTCTCCTTGTTCAGTACTCAATCCTTTTGTATTGTTGCCCACAGGTTTTGCTTAGTACTAGAAAGTTGGGGTGAAATTCATGGTGAGTTCATTGCTGGCAGGTTGGGTTTTGGAAGAGTCCAGGATGGTTTGGAGTTCTTTGATCCTTTCTCATGGACAAACTTTTAGTGTTTCAAAGTGGCACTTGGTGGGGTGAGTGGGTGGGACTGGGGTAAGGTTTCACTTCTGAATTGCATCTGGGTAGAGCTCTCTGTTTTGCATTCTTTTTTTTTTCAGCCATGCTCCCAGCATGGAAGTTGGGGCATGGTTTTAATCTAAATCAAATCAGAAAATATTGCAGTTTTTGGTGACCACACCACGGGAATTCTTGTCTCAACCCTCCTCCCCAACAATCCAGATTCAACATAGTGATTGCCTCCTCCTTATTGCTGGAGTTTGATGTGAAATGTAGGATCTAGGGAAGCTA
Source organism: Promerops cafer (assembly GCA_013398275.1). Taxonomy (NCBI): domain Eukaryota; kingdom Metazoa; phylum Chordata; class Aves; order Passeriformes; family Nectariniidae; genus Promerops; species Promerops cafer. Next base: position 36,224 of record VZSE01006660.1, read on the forward strand.
AGAGGGCATGGGAGGCTGTGGTACAGCAGGCTGAACTCTGAATTCAGCAAAACAAATTTGAGCAGCGCTTGCCTGGGCATTTGTTTGACGAGAAGCTCATTGGTGTGTGTGGATTGCTTCCTCCTCCTTCTCCTCCCCATTTTTTTATCAGGGAAACAAGTTCCAAGCAAAATATTCCAAAGTGATATTTAATTACTCTTTAAAATGCAACTATTTGTCTTATCAGCCATGTGGATTTCTATTTGCTGCTTTGATTTGACAGTTAGTAGTTTGTAATTTTTGAAAAGCTTACACACTCCAGGAATCTGTGATTTTTATGCTTTTGAAAGTCGAGATGTTGAATTAACTGCAGCTTTGAACTATTCACGGATAATTTCAGGCCCCCCGCTTTCAGCACATACAAGCTGACTCCTGAGCTTTCAGGCTGGGTTGAATACTGAATAATCACGACTTTATAGCTGCATGTGCTCTCTAAACTGGTTCCATGGCACATCACAGTGTAATGCACGATAGGTTTGAAATGTTTTTGTAGACAGATCACTTTGTGCCATCTCCAGATAGTAATGGTTGGGAAAGGAGGGAGTACTGCCAGCCTGGGGAGGGTGCTTGGCTTCATTACAGCTTGGGCTTTGGGCACATTAATTCCTCTCTGTTCTTGAGGTGGGAGCCCAGATGGGGGACTTGGGGGTGTTCTGGGGAGAGGGCTTTCTGCAGCACTGCCTTGATGTCCCTCTGCAGAGCAGCTTCCTCTGTGCTGGCTGGAACCGCTGCCTCTCAGCTGATGCTCTGTAGGCATAAAACCACAATCAGAGTTAAATCTGTAGGTTGTAAATTAAAGACAGGGTCAATGGAGAAACTGTGAGTGGGATGAGTTGACAAGTAAGCAGACAGACATGTTAAATTCTCTCGTGGGAAAGTGAATTATATGAGTATTTCAGATTACAACATGAGTGCCTTGTCTCATAGCTGATCACGTTTTCATCATCTCTGTTTTCCAAGGAAAATGCAGTGTCTTATTGATTTGGCATTAAGTACATACAACTAATGGAAGGGGGAACTAAAAAGATGCAGGAATGTTTTCTGCATATTCTCACGTCTATCTTTCAGCACTGTGAACAATTGCAACCAACAACTAATATGTAAAGAATTTGCAGTCTTTATTTAGAGTGAGTGACTGCTCAGTTGCATCAGGATGGTAGCTGAGCATCTGCAATCTGATCAAACCCATGCTGGGGCTCAGCAAGCCCCTCTGGCCTAAAAACAAAAGGATGGGAGCCCTCAACAAGGCACAGTGTGGGGGTGCAGGGTCCCTGCCTGTGTGGGGAGAGCCCAAACACCACAGAGAATCTGGTTCCTAAAGGATGTGCTCCTAGTGATAGGTGCTGTTCCAGCTGTGGAGACCAGGAATGGTGCACAGGAGGGGAGCAAAGCCTCACCACAGCTGAAGGCTTGTGATGAGGAAAGCAGCAGGGATACCCTGGGACAATTCTTGGATGCATCTCCAGGCAGACAAGGCACTGTAGCAGCAGGGTGGTGTGAGACATTCATTGCTGGGTGGTTTTTGCAGCATTGGAATCTGTCCTGTCCAGCCAAGGAGAGAAGCTCCAGGGTCCTCCAGCAACATTTTGTCTGTCTTTGCAACTGTGGCTAAATCCAGCCTGACTTTGAAATATTTTAATGGAGGAAAGGTGCAAAAGTCCCTATTTAAAATGAATTTGGCAAGAGTAACCAGATATTAGTTGCATGTTTGAGGTCTAAAAAATAGCTGGTGGCATCCTCAGCTGTGGGCTGAGACCCCAGGGAGTGGGTGGCAGCTGGCACAAGGGGTCAGATCCCATCAGGAGAGATCTCAGAAAGGCTGGGCTCTGACAGCTGAGAGGAAACATTATTTTATGTTTCAGGGCAAGGATTTAGAAGTCTGGGTGAGAGTTAAGTAATGTTTGCAGGAGAGAGTATAAGGCGACTGAAACAAATTGCAACTGCATGAACGAGCTGGAGAAAGAAATTCTAGTTCTCCGTCATTCCCAAGAGATTCCCACTGGAGAGATGAAGTCATAGCTATGACTTCATTACTGTTAGCTCAGGATGCTGACAAATGAGCCCGTTTGATTCGTGTCAAGCTGACAGGGACACTGCTCTGGCTCTCTCTCCGTGCCCTGGCAGTCACTGCCCTTGCCACGATGGTGGCAGAAGCGGGCACCGCTTCCCCAGCCAAGCTGATCCAGCTCAGCATTTGCTTTTGAACTGCCACTGCTTCATCCTTTGTTCTGAGCTGGCTCTGATAAATCCTGCTGGGCAGAAGGCAGCAGCCCAGGGATGGGCGAGCAGCAGTCTTGTCGTAGCCAAAACATCTCCATCAACACCCCAGCCTGTGCCTGGTGTGGGGAGCATTAATGGTACCCAGCAGCTCCAGCCTGGCTTCCAGAGCAAGCAGAGGGGTGTAGGATCTCACCCTCATGATTCTCAGCATTGCTGGAGGAGTCCCTTTTGGAAAAAGTGTGAAATTTATTGTAATACACACTGAGGATCTTATGGCGGATCTGAGCTGCTAAATCCTCTAAACCTGAGCCTGCAACTTCATTGACAGGGCCTCTCACTTCACTCAGCTCCAAGCTTATGGTTTCACTGCTCCAATATTTTTCCATACATGGAAGCATTCCTGCCCCAGCCTGGGCTAATCCTGACATGCCACTGCATCTGGATGTTAGCTCATTTCTCGCAGCTGACACTGTGCAAAGGCAGATGTCTGAACTTACTTTTGTTTAAACAGATGTAATTCAGCCAGCAAAAGTCTCACTCCATAGGTGAGCATCGGGGGAAAAAAAGAAAGGGAAAAAAGGTGTTTTTCCATTTTATGAAGCTCCCAGGGCTGCTGGGTGGATGAATTGGTCACCAGGAATGCCATACTTCGGAAATGTACAGTTTAATTCGCAGAGGGGTAACAAAACACAGATTTGTTGTCTCTAAACCCATCTCCTTGCTGTGGCTCTGTCAGTGGAGAGGGGCCCCTACCCATCCCATCAGAGGATGCTCCTGGTGCTCTGCTCTGCTGGCTCTTCAAAGTCTCTGGACTGTTTGATGTGTATTTAGCAGCTCGGTGGAGCTGGGACTGCTGCACTCCTGCAACTGAGCTGAACGCCTCGGCCATACTGGAGAAAGAGATGCTTGTGCTGCTGAGCTGCTGCTTGAGCCGGGGGCCTGTTTATAATCCCTTCCTCACCGGGGCGGGCTGTAGCATTTAATTAAATGTCTGTGAGGTGCCCTGCGAGCCTCTGCTGAAAGGCCCTGCGTGAGGGCAGTGCCTTTGAATAAAAGCTGGAGACCTTCCCCGGCCGCTGGGAAAGAGCTGGAGCTGAAGCAGTGAGACCCAAGCTGTTGAATCTGAACAGCTGTTGGTTCTCCCCCACTTGGGTAGTTCAAAAGGATTATTCTGCCTCTCCCAAAATAAAGGAGAAACACAGGGATTTCAGCAGTGTTGCCAGGGATCTCAGCTCCATCCCCTCGTGCTCGCTGCTGGTTGAAAGGTTGCACGCTGGGCTGGAGATGTGTGTGGAGTGTTCTGGTTGTGGGCTGTGCCCTTGTGTTTGCAGTTCAGCATCCACTTGCCTGGCCCTCGCTGGGGGTCCCAGTTTGTCCACTCTTCGCTTGGCTGCTGCTGTTGTGTGCAGGAGTCAGACAAGCTGAACTGAGCCAGCATAAAACAGGTTTCAAATGAACCAAGCTGTGTGATGGCGTGGGAAGGAGATGACAATTTCCAGATCTGCTGTCAAATCTGTGAAGTAGATGAAACTTCCTTCGTGTGACTGTTTCAGCCCCTGAGAACCAAGTGAGTCCAAGAGCTGTTGGGGTCTGTGGTGTCCCCAGCCCCACTGAGGGACTCTGTCTCTCCTTCCAAGTGCAGCTCAGAGTCTGAGCAACAGCAGCACCCTGGTCCTTGTGCACAGTCTTGGTTCTGGTGGGGTTTTCAGCATCAGACGGGTCACCAGAACATTAGAAATGTTCTTCCCCTTCATGTTTTTCTGACTACTGTTCTGTCGCTCTCAGAGCAAATCAAAGGGCACCAGGCTACAAATCTTGCCTTGCAAGTACTGCCTGGGTGTTTGGCTTGCAGGATTGCTCCTCTTTTATCAGCTGATAGCTGGTGTTTTAAGAGGGCAGGGAGCTGTGCTTATTTGCTTCTGAGAGGCTGATGACTCTGCGAGCTGATTTTTTTAGGATGCTTCCTTTTTGATTCAGGTTTGTGGCCATAGAACAGAGGTCCCTGTGCTGTTACAGTACAGGCTGCTTCTAATGAGCTCTTCCCTGTAATCTCTGCTTGGAAATTTGCAAATTGCTGCATGCTTAGGGAGATCCTGCTGGCTTCACCCCACACCGCAGGGAAACAGAGGTGAGAGGGCGGCTGGGGGCTGGATGAGTGACCAGACTGGGGCTGTGCCTGTGCCACAGCTGTGATTTCCAGGTCCCAGCACTCCAGCCTCCCAGGAAAAGCCCCATCTCACACAGCACATGAACATGACCCCGAGATTGTGCTCTGCTTCCCTCAGCCATTGCCCCCCGCTGCTGCTGTGCCGTGTGCTTCCAAAATCGCTTCGTTCCAGGGTTAGAAAAGACCCGTTTCTGTGTCCTAAAGCACTGGATTTCACAGATAGAGAAGGGGAAAGGTCTTAATGCCTGCAGCTTGATCTGCTAATCTGAAAGCATGGGAAGTTGTTCCTAGGGAGATTTGCTGCCCGGCTTTCTCAATGCAGCTTTGCACAAATAGGGTTTGTTCCTACAATGAGCCGGAGCAGCTGGATGCCTCCCACCAAGATTGCTGATATTTAGGTCTTTGATTCTGGCGAAGACACACAGCAATAAATTAAATGAGTGGAGAAGTTTCAGAGTAGTACAGATGGTGGGAAACTGAAGGTAGGGACTGCTTAAGTGCTAACGTATGGCACAGCTTCCACTCCTTTCTTTCTTAAAGGAATGGAAAATGCTATGGGCTGCTGTTCCAGGGATTTTGCCTCCTCCTTGTCTTCAGAGACCTGCAGACCACGTCTGTTACAGTGTTTTCTTGATGATCAAGAAAGGAATGTCCTGTGTGTGTTCCTGCCTGTGGCACAGCAATGCCAGTGCCTGTCTTCGTCCCAGCCAGATCCTGGTTTGCTGCATACTCCTGCTTTTCTCTCTGGGAAAAACAACTGTTAAATGAGATTTCTTCTATCTTTTGCTTTTTTCCTCAATAGATCTAGCCTGGTTTTGCTTTTGTTAAGCTGTGAGGATTCAGGTGAAACTATTTCATTCCTTTGTCCCCCTCTGTCTGCATTAATTCGCTGTGTCCCGACTGATGGTTTAATTATTGTGTGTGACAGGAGCATCCAGGGCATCGATTGGTGTTTATCTCTTAGGTGGTGCACAAAATAGATGTTTGTCACCCTGGTGGCTCCCAGGATGAGTTTTTGCCTAGAGAGGCAGTTTTCAAACCAGTTCATTGCCACGTTGTGAAGCACAAGAGTGGGTGGCTGTCCCTGCCTTTCCCTGCAGGCATGTCCCTGCCAGCTGCGTGGGACCTGTGGCTCTTCAGGTGGAAAGATGGAGATGTGGTAGGCTGGGAGGAGCCTCCTAGGTTGGGAAGAGATGTTTTGGAGAGGAATGTTGAGTGTGGGAGAAGCAGGTGGATGGATGGAGGGAGAGAGGCATGAGGACCAGGCTGGGAGCAAGGAGTGGTGCCTCACTTGAAAAGTCACTTTGCTTCAGACAGCCCAGATTTGAATTGCAGGATTTACTCGATTTTAAAACTTAAACTCCCTCTGAGCCCTGCATGCTTTCTGTTGTTCTTTGGCTCTGGCTGACCGAGCAGTGGCCTTGTGTTGAGCACCATCCAGATCCTGGTTTGATGTTTGTCCCCACGAGGATTTGCTGCAGGCTCTGCCGCTGAAAAAGTGGAGTCATCTGCATAAACCCCAGTAAGTCTCTAGGTTAAAAGGCCACCAAATAGCACCTCTGTCTGTGGCCATCCCTGTAATTATGAAAATAATAACCCCAGGCAGAGCTTATGGCCCTGCTGGTGGCTCAGGGTCTGTTGTGCTGGGCTCTGTTCAGAGAACTGCATTTGAAGGAGATGGTCCTTACCCTACAGTTGGTTATGTAGGGCTGTGTGTTACCTGCCCCCCACGAGAGGGTGGGTGCCTCCCCCACAGTGACAGGCCAGGCTTGATGCCTCCTGCCTTGTGGACACACAGGTTTGGGATCTGGAAGGGGAAGTGCAGACTTCCCTCACCTCCCTTCTGTCTTCATGGTGCTGCCTTCTCCAGGCTTGAAACTAGAAATGGGATTTACACCTGGCAGGTGGCTGGGGCATAATAAGTTCCCTAAAAGTGGTGGCTGCCATCTCTGGCTGAGTGCATCTTTATCTGTTTCCTCCCCTCCTGAGAGCCAGAGCAGGGATTATCCAGAACAAATCCTGTTACCCAGCTGCCTCCTCAGTGAAGGAGTCTCAGGACTGGAGCGCCCCATGGAACATAAATCTGTTAGCAGATGACATCACAGGTGAAGGCTTTTAGGGTTTCTTTGCCAGAAAGTGGCAGTGTTGATTGCCAGGCTTAGTAGTGAAGAATTTCAAGTTGTGATTCATCCCTCAATCCATGTCTTAAGTATGTAGTGGTAAAGCTTAGGAAAATCTGTGTATGTATAAAGTGTTTCCTCATAGGGAGCTGAGAACCCCTTAGGTGCAGCAATTACTATTTTACTTAATTGGGATTGAAATACCAAACGCTCAGAACATGCCAGCTCGTGTCTGTTGTGGGGAGAACTCAATTGCTCAAGAGAAAGGGCATTTCATCCTGTCTGGATGAAAATCTATTGAAAAGAAAAATACCTGACATTTTTTGGTCATCTGCTCAAACTTCTGTCTGGGCCCATGGAGGTGGTTCTTGGTAGGGAAAATCATTTGTGAGAGGCAGCTCCCAGAAAGGAAAGGGGTTCTTTGCTCATTCTCAGACTTGTGGCATTTTACTTTGTAATTACTCCAGCAATTAGCACAGCTACAGATTTTGTCTTCCCTCTGCTGCTCTGTGTGCACTTCTCACATGGCATTTGCTGGCCCTGAGGATAAACCTGCCTTGTGCAAAAGCACAGGCTGGCCCTGGAGAGGCTTTGGTGAATTTAAGAGAATCAGGATCCATGTGGATGTTGGCTCTGACCCTCTGCAGTCAATGAGACCGTGCCTGGCCCTGAGCTGCTCCTGCACAAATCAGTGCTTTGCCTGTGTCCACCTACAGCTGCTTAGTGACACAAAAATGAGGGGCAAAGAAGCTGTACCTGTGTTTTCCTTCAGCTGTTAAATAGTTCCAGTCATCCTTGCAGTACCTGAAGATGCATCAGTGATGCTGAGAACATGAACCTTGTAAAAAGAAATTAAACTTCTGTAGCTGAGCAGATTGGACATTGTGTCACAGAGATAGAAAAGTCCTGCCTGACATGAGCTTGGGGAAACACTTTTCATGCCATTTTGTGGCGTTTTTTTCTCCACCATTACTCACAGCATTTGCTTTGTTCAGAGCTTCAAGCTATGTGAACCGGTGTATAATTGCCCTGGAGGGTACATCACACTGACACAGAGCTGCCAGACACCTTCTGATTTCAAAGTGCCATTTACTCACACATTTTCAGTGTTTCTTGTTTGTGCTGGTGAAAGCAGCCCCCGACAGAGAAATGAATATTGGTGTGAGCAGCTCCTGCTGCCGTGCTGAGCCTGCTCAGCTCCTCGGGTGAATGAGCAGCCTCATTCCAGCTTCCCTGGTAAGAGCCACTGAAGGACACCACAGGGTTCTTCCCTGCTTGCTTAGCTAAATGTTACTAAAGAAAATAAGTTGAAAATCAAGTCCAGACCTTTTTGCAGGGGTTGCCGTGCTCTCCTCCCCCCTGCTCTCCTTCCCCTCGCAGTGAGCAGAGGGTCCCCGTCGTGTTGGAAGAGCCTTGGCTTGGTGGGGTTCAAGGATCCTGCAGTGACCATCCAAAGAAAAATGCAAAATCCCAGTGGTCTGGTTGCTGTCCCTCCACTCTCCTGCCTGTAGCAGCCCATCTGAGCCCATTTTCTGCTCAGTTATGAGATCTTCTTCATTCTTTTTATGCTCTACTTACCAAAAGATGTTGGAGCCAGATGATTTTTTCTGCAGAGGATTTAATTTCACTGGAGAGAAGTGGCAGTTTGTAAAACAGTCCATGGGATTAGTGTCACCTCAGCTCCTACACGATATTCCCACCCCCTTCTTGAGTATTATTTCTTTGAAAGCTGAAATTTCCATTGCTGTTGATGCCCTGCCAGGCACTCCAGCAGGCATACTTTCCCTTGGATGCAGTTCAAGAAACCATCATTCCTTTTCTCTTATTGTTTCTCATCAAAGGAGAGAGGAGCATCTTCCTTCACTGCTCTGCTCCCTGCAGCACTGGCCAAAGTAGCCACGGTTGTTCATTGGTCCAACCATACTGGAAATGTGAAATGGAAATCATTTGGGTGACATGGAAGCTGAAGCATTCGTGTCCTCAAGAAAATAGACTTCAGCATTTAAAAATGTGTTCAGAGTACTGGTAGGGGTCTTGGTTAAAGCCTGTGCATGTTGTTGGAGTATCTTTAATTTTGGGGATGTATCATTTAAATAGACTGTGTTGGGTGAACTGGTGTGTGTCTGCATCCTGTGTGTCCACCTGATTTACCTGGTGTCTCCTTGGCTTACCATAATGAAACTACACCAGCTGGGTTGCTGGGGGAAAACCCCTTTTCCTAGAGAGAATACAGAGGTTCAGTGGATTTTCAGAGAAAATGTACGAGCTTCACTGGCAGGAGAACCAGCGGAGCAAGTCAGCAGAGGATTTGAGATGTTGGCTTTGTGGCTTTTGTCTAGCAGAGCCTGAGCAGCATTTGATGTGTAGACATGTTTTCAGACATTTCGCATGGAGAAGGTGTTGGCAGGTCTGTCGTTAACACCCTCGCCTTTAGGCCAAACTATTGAAAATTCAAGTTCAGCTTGAATCTCATTTCAATGGCTTGGAAGGCTGCAATCTGATGGGCTGAAAAAATCTCATCCAACTCCAGCCCTTATTAGGAGCTTAATCTGAAGCGCAGCCAAAGCCCAATAAGGGAGAGGGCAAAAAAAAACCCATATAGCAGTAAAATGGAACAAGAAATGTGCATTCAATTTACAGTATTCCTCTGCAACCTTAATTCATCCCCCTGTATACGTTACGATGCCGTTTCTAATTACGGGATCACATATGGGTTTTTTTCCATGGCACCCCTGCCCCTGCTGCTCCTGGAGGGCAGCTGAGGCAGCCCAGTGAAGGATGGGGTTCCATGTGTAGGACCTCAGCCCTTCATGGGCTTGGAGGCAAGGGGGTGAGGCAAGTGATGGAAAAAGAGAGGGTAAAGTGCTGGTTAAGGAGATGGGAATTCCTGCTCTGCTGCTGCTGTGGGGCTCGGGGATGGTGCTGGGTAAATTGCTTTTCATGCACAACGAGGGACTTGATTTCCCAGGTCCCCAGGGTGAGGGCTGAGTTGCAGAAGTGCCGAGTGCTCCTGTTGCGGATGATCTCATGGGAAGTTGTACATCAAACATTTAAAATGCCGCTCCGTGCTATTTATTTTTTTAAAAGAGAGCTGGAGGCTGATTCTGGAGCTGGATGCCCAGAGCTTCTCTGTAACTCTTTTCTTCATCTGTAAACCCGAGGTGTTGTGAACGTAGTTCTCTAGGATTTTATGAAAATAAATTCAGCATCCTTTGAGAAGAATCCCAGTCTCCAGTGGCAAGATGCCTTCATTTTTGCCTTGGAGCAGCACATGAAAAGTGTGAAGAGAGCTGAGTGCTGTGCATGCACAACCAGCCGAAACCCAGAACTGAGTAATTCCTCTCTTGTTTTGAGCATCTATTCTTGGTTCTAACTGCGTCAGGACTGTGTGCACACATGGTATGTGGCCATGCTGTAAAGACCCCTGCAAGCAGACTGGATTAAAGCTACAGAGACAGCATATTTCCAGCACACCCTCGCTTTTCAGGGCTTGGCAACTGAACTGTTTTCTTAATGCAGCCCTTCGGGTGCAGCACGGGATAAATTACAGCCCTGGGCAAACCAGGAGGGTACAGGCATCACCCTCCAGCAAGCAGTAACAAGGAGGAGGTCGAACAGCTCAGTCCTGAAGATGGTAATTCCTTTGCATTTCTGACCTATAGCATAAAGTGGGAGGTTTTTGGATCATCCAGGAAGTGTGTAGTTTAGGCTGCTAATGCCAGATGTCTGCTTTTGGCTTATCTGAACGTGGGTTGTGTTTGATCTTTAGTCTGGACCAGTGTTGTGTGTTGGAGCCTCGCTTGCAGAATAATTCCTTGTGTCCACTGAAGAAGGAGGTCGAGGCAGTTATTTTCTTCTGTGGTTTTATGGAACTCTATACCGTTGTCTGTCTCCAAGGAAGATGTGACGCACGATGGCTTTGCAGCTATGCAGCTGATGGAGAGGCACATAACTGTGGATGCTGCCTCAGGGATGCTCCAGCAAGAGGCTTGGAGAGCCAAGAGGCAGCCAGCGTTCCTCCCCCTGCTTCAGTACCCTTTGGACTTTGTTCCAGTTTATTCCCTTCCTCCCAAAATGTGGATTAGGAGCTGCAAAGCTCTCTGCAGGAGGAGCAGCAAGAAGAGCCCCATGAGAGGTGCTGTTGGGAGGAAGGGCAGCGCTCAGCCCTGCTCCTCCAGGGCTGTGCAGGGGTTTGAGCAGAGCTCGCTTCCATCAGCAGATGTTGTCAGGCGTGCACAGGCAAAACCTTGCTCTAATTCAGTAATTATAAAAATTCCTGGCAGAAGCTGTGTGTGACTCAGCTGCAGAAAAATTACTTAAGGGAAAAAGAAAAGTTTACAGAATTAGGCTGACTTTAGCACACAAGAAGGGAAGCTGGGGCTTTCTGTAAATCCACTTGCTCGTCCAGCTTTAGCCCACCACGTCTTCTCCTGGAGAGAGATGAGACGGGAGAAGCGGGGCAGTGAAAGCCCAGGAGCTCGTCCTCCCCTGGCCACAGCTCCCTGAGGCTGATGGAAGAGGAGGGATGGATGGATGGATGGAGAGTTCCCTTTCCACTGCCCCTCAGAGCCAGTGCCCAGCCCCGGAGCTGGCTGGCTCTGCCTTGTGAGGGAGGGCAGGGCAGCCCTTCCCTGCCAGCCCCGAGGACAGGAGGAGGCGGCTGCTGCCTGCTCAGCATTTGGCTTTGCCTTTCCCCTCACTGCACACACTGGCACGGGAATCCGAGGAAACCTCACTGGCACAGGAATCCAAGGAAGCCTCAGACAGGTCTTGACTTATCTGCAAAGGGTGTTTGCAGCACTGTCTCCTAGAGAAGCTGCCTTTTCTTTTCCCTTTGTAAACATTGGATTTAATTTTATTTTTGTTAAAACCCACATAACTAATTTCCCTTGGAATCTTTTGCAGGCGTCTGCTCTCAGTGTGTTTTGGCCTCGCTGCCCAGTGCTGGTTTTGAATCCCAGTCCCAGTGGTGGGAAGTTTTTAGAATGAATGCCAGTTGTGCTTTTTTCTTCAATAGAATCACAGTGTCCGCCTGTGGGTTTTGAACAAATATCCTTGGTTTTATGTTTTGCTTGCAAGTAGCCGGGATCCAAAGGGTGTGTAGGAACCACAGAGATTCGGCAGGGATGCAGCACTTCCCCTTTGTCAAAAATGACTGCATTTTTCTTATTTTTGGTACCCTAGAATGCACCTCCCAGACCCTGCTGCTATGCCTGGCTGTTCATCTGTGCCTTTGTACAGGGCTGTGTGCAGGCACCCAAGGGAGGTGTGTGACAGCCCCAGCAGTGAGTAATTTAAAATCACACCTGGGGAGTGTGGAGTAGGAAACAATCCTGCCTGGTGCCTCTGGGAGTGGATGTGTCTTCACTGGCTTGACTTTTCAGGTGGGCAAAATGTATTTGCTTGCTCTTGGTGCTGAATTTTCTGCCTCCACTGGTTCTGCTGTGGTCAGCCCCTCACAGCCACACGTGTGTGTTACACTGGCTCTATTGTCCAGGTGCTTTTCAGCATTTCCATTACAAAATCTAGTTGCAGTAGCACTGAGTTGTCTGCAAAGTTGCTGTTATTTGGGTTTTTTATTTTATTTTTTTTAATACGCCATTCGCTGAGGAACTTCTAAGAACACACAGCTCCCTGGTGTCTCCAGTGAAGCAGTAAAACTGTAGCACTCATCAGCTGTACTTTTTATAGTTCCTTTAGTCTGCAGTTTTCTTAGTTCTTTTCCCTTTGATGTTGGTCACTGTCAGAAAAGAAGTTTGAAGCTGGTTGGATAGGTAATAGCTGGTAGGTGTTATGAAATACTAGTAAAGAAGTGGGAAGTGACTGTGATGGTGGTTTCAGCAAGAACACCCAGTGAGAACAGTTGATTTTGGTGTTGGGGAAAATCAGTATAAACTTGTCTTTTGCCTGGTATGGGAGAGGGAAGCAGAAATCCTGCAAACAGGTTTGTGTCTGCGTGAAGCTTCCGTAACTGAAGAGCTGTCTACATCCTAGGAGAGGCTTTATTTATTCCTTGGAATCCTGAGTTTTTAGAGCATGTGTTGGCCATGCAAACTCTCAGCTTTGCCATAAATCTGTGTTTTGGCAGTGCTTGTCCAAATGCCATATTATCCAGAAAGGAGTAGATAGGGGATTAGAGCAGAATCCTTTGCTATTTATGGACTCCCTTGGGGAATACTTTGTAATATTCTTTTGAATGGGCTAAAAGGTAACCACAACAACCCAAAGCTGCAGGTGCTAAATCTTCCCTGTGGCCCTCCTGTAGATCTGCAGGGGGGATGGAGGGGGATATTTCAGCTTGCAGATCTGAAATAGCCTTTTTCTGGCTTTAACCATCTGCCACCTGCTGATTCCCTGGGATTCGGAACAGAATCTGGGACTCGTGCTTATTTATTTATTTATTTTTCCAAACGGGCTGGCTTTGGAGCTTTAAATCTCTCCTTTCCTAAGCTAGCACAGAGTCGAAAAGCATTAATTTTGTACAATCTGTGGAAGCATCTTTCGTGTAGAAGTTGCTCATCCTTTCCCCTCGGCTTCGGAATTGCCGTAACCAAGGCGGGTCCTGCGTATCCGGGTGTCCCTGCTGGCACGGAAAAGGAGGAGCAGGCTGGGTGCCAGGCTGCCAGACGGAGTCTGGAAATGTTCAGCAAAGCTGCTGGCTCAGGCTGTCCTGATGCCCTTCAGCAAACTGAGCAGCAAGAACTTACCCAAGAAGGGCTTTTCTTGTCCTTTTGAAGTTGTCAGTAATCCAAAGTGCCGCCAGTTCTGTGCCCAGAATTTAATGTGTCAGGCTCCAGCTCTGCCCAGTGGAGGGAGGAGCTGCTCAGCCTTCCTAGAGAAAGCACAGAAGACCCAATCCAGCTGTGTTAGAGCTACTGTAGAAGGTTCTGTGCAGGTGGAGCTGCTTCCTGGCCTGACTGGGCACCTGGACCTTCAGACACCCCTTCCTTTGCCCACCACCATAAAAACCACATGTGTCGTTTATAATGGGCAGAGCAAACGCCATAACCTTCATAGCTTGAAGACAAAACTTTTCTGCAGGCTTGCAGCCTTACAGACTGGCTGCCTCTGGTTTGGTTTCTCAGAGTTGGGAATTCTCTGGGTTTGGGTGTTTTTATCCCAGCTGCCCAAACCCAGGCAGCCCTGGGGCATTGTGTCTGCAAGGGGGCCAAGGTGTGCTCCTTTCTCACTCAGTGGTGGGGGAGAGCAGTGCAAAGACTGTGAAGTGCAGGTTTCTTTTATTAGGAACAGCAGGTTTGTTCTTGGAGAAGGGAGCATCTGCTTCATGCAGGGCTTAACGTGGCCCATTTTTGTGTGTGCTCACTGAGAAACACCAGAAATCAGGAGCAAACGCATGGCCAGGGCTGCCTTCTCCTTTATGTGCCTGTTGAACTGAATAATATGCGTGGCCTTGCCTTTGTGTTTACCTTAGGGTTTGTTATGACATTGAAGATGGATTTTTCCTGGCTCTTGCACACACAGCATGTAAAACCAACACAGCTCAGTACATGGTCAGTGTGTGAAGCCTGATGCAGGCTGTACTTGGATGCACCCCATTGACAGCAGCTTTGATGATCCTCGTGGGTCCCTTCCAGCTCAGGATATTCCATGATTCTGTTCTATGATTCATTGCTCAGTTGCACCTCTCAGACTGGGAAGCTCATCTCTTCTCGTGCTTGTAGCCACTTGCACTGCTTGTCAAACACAGGGGCTTGTTTCAGATTGGTTTTTCTGGAAATAGGGATATCTGGGAGAAGAGAGACCTTTGAGGTATTTCTGGCTTCAGCTGTGGGCCTGATGAGTTCTTTGTAGCCATGGGGAAGGAGTGTGTCTGCATCTATGGCTAGTTTTGCTGTCTCCTTTTAGTACAAAAAAGTTGCCTTCTAATCTTGGGATGATTTTTATACAGACTTTTCATTCAGTTCTCAGTTTCTGAGCCCTTAGTTCTTACCTAGGGAATTGGAGTTTTTTTCCTCCTGTGCATCATAATTCCTGGGAGATTATGTAATTTATCGATGCTGGCTTGTCAGGAGAGACTTGGAATAAAAGCCTTTGTAGTGTGCTGCTTAGCTGGCTGTGTAAACATGAAAGTACCAGGATTTTAACTGGCTTGCTCACATGGCTTTCCTTGGCAAAGCTTTAGCCAAAACACTCCTAGATAAAAGGATGCTGAGAAAGTCCAGGTCAGGCAGAGTTTGTCTGAGAAGGGGTATAACATTGATCTTTGGTTTAGTTTTATTTCTTGTAACCTCTCAGTAAGAGCAGGGAATGAGGATAAATTGTTTTCATCTCTCAGTGGTCAAAGATTAAGATGGATGAGGCAGTGGGTTGCCTGGAAGAAGCTGTTAAGTAAGAGCCTGGCTGTGACTCCTCTCTCTTGGATCTTGGATGAAGCTGACTTTGTGCTTCCTGCTTCCCAGGCGCACTTCCCCACACTCCTCCTTAAATACCCGAGCTGGTGAATGATTGCCTTGAGTTTTCTGAGGTCTTTGAACTAAAATAAACGAGAAGGGCTCTGGGAATGAGGCCTCCTGTCGGTCACTTGCCTTTCACCTCTGAGCACAGGGGTTTGAATCAGGTGTGGCATTAAATGCACAGAGTTTGGTGCTCCTAAGGTCACATCCTGCTAAGCCTCTCATGGGTGATTGGGAGGCCCCTGGCACTTTCTGCAATGCTCTCTTGATGTTCTCATTTTGTTAATAAGCATCTGAAGAAGATGCTGATTGGATCTGGATGGGGGTTACAGGTCTGAGACTGGACTGGTGGTCCCTTGTGTTCTGCTCTGAATGCTCAAGCACTGATGGGGAAGGAATATTGGAGAAATAGCCAAGTTTTGGGGCTCCCCAAGGTTCTGCAGTAGCTGGAGTTTTTGAAGCCCCAGAAGAATTCCCTACAAAACATGTGGCTGCTGTGTGCTGCTGTTGGAACAGACAGCCCCTGGTTGGCATCTTTGATGCTGCCACTAAGTGGGGACCAAAGCTCGAAGAGGCATTTTTACCCTCTGTCCTCTGTACCCCAAGCCAAGGGTTTTGGGAAGGGGAGGTGGTGGGTGCTGGTCAGGCAGGACCCTGGGCACTGGTGCATGGCAGGGTGGCTTCCTTCCTTCTTTTCCTGCCCTTTGATGTGCTGTGGGATATGTAATGAGCATCTGCCCTCTAAGAGAAAACAGATTTGAGTTGTGAAGTTGAAAAAAGAGGGAGCAATTTTGTTTAATCATTTTCACACAGATCCACAGGCGTTTCTCTAAGAGTGAGCAGCATCTGGTTCAAGGGCAGCCTTGGCTGCTTTGAGCTCTCCTGCAGCTTCTGCAGTCTCAGGCAGAGATTGATGTCCCAGATGCTGTTCTCAGCAATCAGATCAATGACGTGCTTATTTAGACTTTTCATTTTTCAAAGGGAAAAAAAAAAAGTAGATTATACTTCTTAAAATCATCTGAAGTATCAAAGATTTGTGAGGGGTTTTTGTTTTGTTTGTTTCCCAGATCAGGGCCCTGCAAATTCTTTCCTTGGTTATGAACACCACTCAGAAAGCAGGAGGTGAGCTGCCTGCCTTGGGTCCTGGGTATTCACCCATTCCCTCCCTTCAGCATCTAGCAGCTGTAAGAAATACAGGATTTTTTTATCCCAAACACGGA
This sequence comes from Promerops cafer, assembly GCA_013398275.1. Classification (NCBI taxonomy): domain Eukaryota; kingdom Metazoa; phylum Chordata; class Aves; order Passeriformes; family Nectariniidae; genus Promerops; species Promerops cafer. The sequence goes on from VZSE01006660.1 coordinate 52,404, forward strand.
GCATTTGTTTCAAGGAGAAAGTACTTAAATGCTGTAATGCCCCTGTGCCCTGTAAGCTGCACTGGCTGTCCTGGTGTGTGCTTTGGGTTGTCTCCAAACTTGTTTGTGTATGTGGGACAATTACTGAGTGACAGGAAAAGTGCTGTAAAGCTTTGGGGATTTGATTTAAATCTGATGAAAATCAAGGCTGCTGCCTGCTCTCCTCTGCCAGCACCCATTGGGGTGGCTGTAAAAACGGCTGCTGTGAGTTTGTTGCTGTGGTTTTCCAAACCCAGGCTTGTGATTTACCCATTTCCATCCAGCCAGCCTCAGTGTTGCTCTCCCAGAGCCCTGTGGGGGCAGGTGTGTTTCTTTGGAGGATGTCACTTGCCAAACTCTCTGGATTTGGCAGGAGCCCTCTGGGAATCCCATGGGAATGAGAGTCCTGAACCACTGTCCCAGCCTTTATCTGCTGCCTTGGCAGATGAGCTTTAATTATGGAGATCACAAAAGCTGCGGTTCCTTGGGAGGCTGAGGCCATGTTTGGCTCCTGGCATACCCTGGGGCTGTCCTGGGATGAAAGTCTCTGATGGTGATCAGTGAAAGCTGCTCACCAAGAGGAGCAACAGCATCTTGTCCATCTCAGGACCAGTTTGGCTGCTGGGATGGACCCTGAATCCACGCTTGGCATTTGCTGACGGGAGCACATGGTGCCTGAGCAGACCTGAGGTCTAGGCCAGGGTAGCTGTCACATGTTAATTTTCCCCTGTTCAGGTTCTCCTCACAGCGTAAGATACAGAAAAAAAATCCCACAAAGTAAGCCAGAATTAAGCCACGGGTTTTGTTCTCATTAGTGTAAAATCAGAAAATCTGGTGTTTCTGATGCCTCTAAGGAGAGAAGGAGAATTAACTCCCGGTGAATGTAAGCAGAGGATACTTAAAAGGCAAATTGTTCACATACTTTCTTTAAAATTTGCATGAGTGTAGCAAAAGGTCATCGCAACTGCAGTCTCCTCCTCAGATCCTGCCTGCCGGTGGCTGATTGCAAGAGCCTGTTGCTAAGTGTTCCTGGAAACAGAATAAAGATGAAGCAAGATAATTGAACAAGAGGAGGGAGAGGGAGAGGAGGGGAAAAGCTTGGAGCTCGCAGCGGAGCCGCAGGGCTGCCAAACGAGATGAGTGTGTTGGAGTTTGACTCAGTGGCTGCATTCAATCAGTTCTGACCCAGGGGTGGAGAAGGGGTGACTGAGCCTGAAACTTCATGGCAGATCCTTGGAAAAAGTCACTTGGACACAAGTGGATGATTTGCTTGTGTTTCCTGTGGCTCATCCAACTCCAAACACGTTGCTTCCTAGCACTGAGGCTGGAGTGGGGATGGGAGGATAGACTGTGCTCCCACAGTGCTTTTCCTGGATAAAATCTCTGTTCTTGCAGCATGGATTTAGTTACCCTGGGATCATCTTCTGGACAATTCAATAATCATGGGAAGCAACAGGATAAAACAAGAATGCAAGCAGACAAATCCAGAGCTTGACTAAGGCAGAAAGCCTTCAACTCCAGGTGATTTGAGGGGTGTTATCTGTCCATCTCAAGTCTGGCTGCTCTCTGAGGAAACAACTGATGGTGGTTTTGTATGTTGCAGAATCAAATAAACCCCAGTGCAGCTCCTTTTTATTGCTGAAAAGACAAGGAAGCAAAACTTCCTGCTTAACTTTGGTCTTTCTCTAGTTGAAGCTCTTGTAAAAACACCAGGCTTTCTCCAACTCCGTGAATCTATTTCCTGGAAACAGTTTTAATAACTGTTTCTGGAGTGATTTTTATCATCCCAGAGCATTTTACTGAATATATTGAATATAGTAACAGCTGAAATAGAGCCCCATCTGAGAAGGGTCGCTGCCAGCGCCAGAAGTTTTCGGCATGCTATAAAAGAACACACGATTTTCTTGTTCTTTGCACAGAATCTCCCTTATTCTCACCAAAAACATGAGGTATCCCTCCAGCCCTCTGTGTCACCTCCTGCTTTGCTCTGGACTCAGAGACTCAGTGGCAGAGCTGGTGCTGGGTATCCTTGGCTCTCTGAATCCTGCGAGCCTTCCCCTCCAGCTGGAGCTGGCTGTCAGCAGAGGGAATTAATATGCTGCATCTTATCTGACATTTTGAACACCCCCATGGGATTCACGTTTCATCAGTTCCTGGCAGCAGCTCCTTGTTTCTCCATGACTGTCTGTGCCATGCTCGTGGTGAGAGGAGGGACACAGTGGCCAAGGCTCTCTCTCACCAGTGTCCTGCCTTGATCCAGATGCTGACTACAGGCTCTTGGCTCTTTGGCACACTGTACTTTCTGACTTTCATCAGTGGAGCTTTTGACCTTGCTACTGATTTTTCACTGTTTGTGTTCATCTTTACTGGTTTGGCTGTTGCACGATGCCTTAAAATGAAGAAGAGGGAATTGCAGGCTGCTGTCCCATTCCTCCCCAGTCGATGGCTCTGGAGCTGGGGGCCTCCTGTGGCTCGGTGCTGGGTTTCGGAGAAGGATCGGGTTCCCTGGCTTGCCCTGCACCTGGCCCACCATGTGTGTGTGTCATAAACCCCTCAGCCCTGTCTGCTGGCCCCATACTGGTTGTCCCTCCCCTTCCTCTGTGCCCAGCCCATACCACGACTCTGCTCCTTTCCGTGTCCCTCCCTTCCCTGTTCCCCAGCTTTGTGATGGAAAAGCTGCTCTGCAAAAGGAGTGGGTGAAGAACTGGCTTCTCCAACTTCCCACCTGCTGGATTGTGCTGCAGTTGAGGTGTTGGTGCACCTGAGCTCTGGGCAGCTTTGTTCTGCCCTGGTTTTTAATGTATGCAGGTGATTAATTGCGAACGTGGGACTCTCTGTGGCATTTTCCCATTTAGAGATCATTGGCTGGGGCAGTTTTACATTTCCAGCCTTTCTGCCGAGGAGCTGAGTGTCAGTTTGGGGAGCAGGAGGGAGAGAAGTGCTCAGCAGGAGAGCATTTTCCAGCAGCCTGTGTTACATCTGTCCTGCCCCTGTCAGTCTCTTCCCCGCAGGGCACCTAGTGATGGCTCAGGCCAGCACAGCTCTGGGGCTCAGCTGTGCTGGTGAAGTGTGATAGGAGGGCACAGAGGCCCTGAAAACACATCATCATCATCATCAGTGGTTTAGCCCAGAGCAGTTTTGGTAGTGTGATGTTTGCTCAGAATGGACTTTGGGCTCCAAAGGAGAAGTCCCTGTTCTGCTGAACTGAACTGCTCCGGGTTGGCACAGGCTGTGGGATCCCTTCCACCCCGAGAGCCGAGGAGCAGCGGGATTACTCAGAGCTGTCACTGGCAGGGATTGTTCTTTCCAGCTGGAGCTTGAGAGCACCTGGCTCTGGTTAGTTCCTGGCATATTTTGATCTGTGGTTACCGAGTGAATCCCTTGAGCTGTGCCCCCTCCCGAGCTGCGAGCGGAGCGCGTTGCATGCAAAGCCCAGAGCTGCCCCCGCAGCCGGGGCTGTGGTTGTGGCCTTTGTAGCTCTGCAGCTGTGTAACCTTTGCATGAAAATCCTCCTTGGGTTGCAAACCAGGAGTGCTGCCAGATGAGATTCAGTGCTGTCGGCCCTGAAACACCGAGATGGATGCAGCCGTAGGGAGGACCAGACCTACCAGTGCACCCTCTCCCGAGACCAGCTGGAGAAAAGTGGCTGCTTTTAAACAGTCTGAGTGTTTGCAGTGATGCAGGAGCTGTGTTGAGTGGAGGTTTTTGTTAGGAAGTGTCACAGTGATTGGATGGATGAGCTATTGCATTTCAAAAGGTGCTGTGGGAAAGCAAATTTGCCATCCACCCAGTGGGTACCTCAGCAGCAGTGGGCACAAGAGGGTATCTGAGATGTCTTGATAGTTCTACAGGAATCTTTTGTGCAGTTGGTCTGGGGGATGTCCTAGTGCTGGCTTGTCACTGCTCGGGAGGCTCCTGGCTGCGGCATCCTGGAGCCCTCACTCCCCAGGGTGTGTTACAGTGCTAACAAATACTCCATTGTTTTCCAGGATTTTGTTGGTCTGATTGTGTAAGGTTCCCTCTCGGATTAACCACTGAAAACAAAACAGAAACCCCACTAATACCTCATTGTGTGCATTAAACAAAACAAAACAAAAAAAACAAATCCCGATTTCCCTGCTGATTTAAAAGGCTTTTGTGTTTGGTGGGAACTCTGTCTAAACTCAAGGCTTTTCAGAAGTGTTTGTTTCTTAATGATCCGGGATTGCAAGGTGTTTGACCTTGAGATTACTGCCAGCACTCAAGTGAACAGTAGCAGCAAAGGGAGTGGGTAGGAAACCCATGTTCTGGCAGCTGTCCCACTTCCAGTGACAGATGAGACATGGGACCGAGGGAGGCCCTGAACTCCAATTCAACATCCCAGACTCCCACCCCACCCCTCGCCTTTCCTATAAACAGATGGAAAAATATCCCTTTCCCATAGAGACAGAAATTATTATTTTTTCTTATTGCCTTTGTGTTTGCATAGCTATTTCTTACTCGGTGTTAGTCATTTGGGGGAGTAATTTATAGGGGCCATGGATGATACATTTCTACGTGTCTTAAATTTTTCCCACATACACTTTAACTCCCGCTGCCCTCACTGCTTTTTGTGTGTTTGCAGAAAGAAAAAATGTTTATTAAATACCTTGCTCATGTGCAAGCCCCATTTTAAAAGGTAACGCAAGGTGTGCACATGGAGGAAAAAAAAAGACATTTATTGGAAATACATGGAGGTGTATTTCTTAGTCCTGGGTGCAGCGCTGCATCCTTAAATTCTGCATCATCTTTGGGCTATTGAATACAATTTGAGAAAAAAAGATGTTTATGAAAAGCATCCTCATAGTGTTGATAGACCAGCCTGTCTGGTGGCATCCTCCCTGCTTGATTTCCTGCCTGTGTTGTTATCTGTGTGTTTAGTCAAATGCTGCTTCCTCCTGATCCCGAGATCAAATCAAGCTGCCATCCCAGCACCTCTTTGAAACCTGCACATGTAAAACAACCCGGCCGGCTCCCGCGTCTGCTGCGGGCCCTGGGGCTTTGCTCTCCATACATCATGTTAACTGCTCTTCAGCTCTGCTCAAATTAAATGTTTTCCTATCAGATGTGGGCTGCGGAGGATCCAGCCTGTCAGCCTGTGTGTGTGTCAGGGGGAGAGGAGGCAGCCTGTGCTCGGAGCCAGCCGCATGCTGCCTTGCCCTCAAACCAAGCGCTCAGCTCGCAGTCCGTGGCACAGCCTGGGAAATTGCAAAGAGCAGCAGCCAGCACTGGGGAAACGGGGTGGAGAGGGAAGAAGATGGGAGGAGACGCCAGGACATGAGGTTGGGCTGGCCCAGGTCCCTCATGCCAGGCCTTTGGCTGTGGAGCTCCTCAGGGGAACAAAGAGCAGCCCTTGGCCGCCGTGCCTGAAACCTGCGGAGAGGATTTCCTTCCGCTTCGCCTCCAAACCTGCTGCTGCTGTGTTCCCTGCTCAGGAAGGACAAAAGCCCAGGGTCTCCCCTGTCCCCCCAGCAGCTGTGGGGCGATGTGGGCAGCCACAAGCTGGACCTTGCTGTGCCAGGCTCCTGCCGTGGAGCCACAGCAAGTGACAAGCAGAACTTTTGGGTTGATTTTTTTAGGTTTTTGCTTGCACCGAGTCATATTGCTGGAATGTCCACAGCAGGTGCTGCCAGGCCAAGTGCCAGGGGAAACTGGTGCTGAGGTTGGTTTTAACTGGGCTTTCAGCCATTGCAGGCAGCGTGCACACGGAGGGGAGCGATGGGGTCCGTATGGACCAGCAGCCCCGGTGCCCTGCGCTGTCTCAGCTGTTCACATCAATCTTGTTTATTACAATTCCAAATCCTCCCTCCTCAGCTCATTAACGTTCCTGGAGCAGACATCTCTCTCACCATTGTATTTTGTAATTAGATTTTGATTTACTTTCAGGGAGCAGCAACAGCACAATGGACATTAATTTATCCCAAGCCTCGCTCGATCTCCTCCGTGTCACGGGGTCAGACCTTGGCGTGCACCATCTGGTCTCCCCCCGCTACTTGGCTGTGTGTTGTTCCCTCACCGTGTTCCTCTTCTGCTCAGGGGGTTCCCTGATGCACGAAGGAAAAGGAGCAGTGAGGGAGGGCTGGAAGAGGAGCTTTTGCCCAAGCTGAGCTTGAATCGTAGAGACAGGCGTGAACTAGATTTAAATCGACAGGGAGAGGGAGCAGCCTGTTGTCTGCAGAGCCTGGGTGGCCCCTGGTGCTTGTAAACCCTTTAAGGCACGATGTAAAAGCTGCAGTTTAACACTGTCAGTGAGCGAGGACAGAGGGGTTCCCGCAGCGCCGGAGCACTGGGAATGGCCATGGATATCTCAGCCTGGAGCTGCTCTGTGTGGCAGAGCTGCAGGCAGAGCTGGACATTGAGCTCTGCTGGGCCCCGCAGCCCTGGACCAAGGGCACTTTTCTACCTGAGTGCTGCTGGTGTGTTCCTCAGACAGACTTCTTGTTTCAGGCTGTGGCTCTTGAATGAGAGACCAGCAAGAGCTGAGCCCGTGCTGTAATAGAAACCCCTCTGTGCTCTCACATGGTCACTCATGGGGCTGTTGGAAGGTGGGATCTTTCCAATGCTTCACCAGAGTTCTCCAGAGCCTTGGGGGTATTACCTCTAAGAGTGAATTTTTAGAAAAGTGGCTTTACATTTGTTCTAGTACAAAGCAGCAGCCATCCACAGCAAGAATATGTTCATTTATTGCTGCCTTTGAGTATTTAACCTGGCTTTGTCTTCTGTCTGGTCAGGGTGGAAGTGTGGGTTGCAAGATGAGTAGAGACCATGTCTGCCCTCTGCATCCCTGGGTGGAGTGAGCTCCATATGCTGTGGAAGAGGCAAGCATGAGAGCTTTTATGGTCCAGTTTCACACAACAGCAGAGAAATGCAGCCCCCAAGGAGGGTGGGAGGACCACTTTCCCAGCAGCCAGGGCTCAGTGCACTGCAGGCAGTTGTGCTTTATCTCTGCCAGCATTCACCGCTGCAGCTCAGGATTTATGTGAGCGAGTGAATGCGACCAGGACTGATAAATCAATCAGCACAACCAAAAATAGCGCCCGGCAGCTGTTGGAAGTGGGGGATCCCTTCCCCACCAGAATGAGCAGAGCAGGAGGGGATTTCATCCACCCCGGCCGGGTGCCAGCCCTGCACAGAAACAGCCGTGGGCTGCTGGGGAGACCTCTCGTCTGACACCTTTATCTGCAAAAATTACTGTGGCTGTCTGCAGATGTCTCCCCAGCCTCTCAGCCAGGAATTCCCAGTCATCAGGATGAGGAGAATAATGGAGCCGGTACTGGTGGGGAGAGCAGCCCTTTGCTGCTGCATGGTCGATGTCTGGGGATGGCCTCAGCCCTCAGATCAGGAGTGATCTCTGGAAGCCTCTCACAGCTGGCTGTGGATGGAGTCACAGAGGGATCCCCCAGGGTTTGTGGTTTCCAGGACATGGTGGTGATGCTTTTGTGCAGGGATAAAGTTACTGGAGGAATCTGGTGACTCTGGTTTTTCCACTGGACGGCTGCACTAAACCACCTGCACAGGAGCCAAGGAAGTGTCTGCAGGGCTGCTCAGCCTGCACAGTCTTGTGAGGGGCTGTATTTCCTCACTCCTTCTCCAGTGGGTGTCCTGGGGTGAGCAGTGACTGTAGCAGGCCTGAACCAGGAGCGAAGGGCGCTGTGAGGGGATCAGCTGCTTTCAGGCTGAATAGTCCGTAGATTATTTCCACATCTGTGTTAGCTTTGGCTTGATCCCACAGATTTGCAACAGCTGTTGGGAAGCGGAGCAGAGATCCCCTCTTTAAATGGATGATCAAATCCTTAGAGTGTGTGGAGTATGTTATTTCTATGTCATCCTCTTCACGGCAGGAAAAACAGCTTTTCAGAGTTGCTGAGGCAGCACTCTGCCCTGCTGCCTGAGCTATCATCCCATCAGCCCGCGGTCTCACAGCAAGTTGTAATTTGCTTTCTGCATCCCACACCCAGCCTGACACAGAATCCTTTGTGAGGTGTGTGGTTGTGCAGGTACCCATACCAGGGATGCCTTTTTTGTCCTGGATTTCCCTTTCTGCAGGGACCACAACCAGTGGGTGTAAGCTGAGCTTGTCCACTTTGCAGAACCTTCACATGTGGAAATCCTTGGCATTTTAGCCTGATAAAAGCTAACTAGCACAATAGTTTGCCACTAGACAGGTTGGGTCATCCCAGTGGTTTTAGGTGGAGATCAGATGTCCTTGCTGGAAGCTGTAGTTGAGGTGCAAAATAGTGGCTCAGCGTGGGAATCCCATAGGAATCTGTCTTCAGCTTGGCTAAAATGAACCAGCCCATTTCCTATCAAGGTTCTGCTCTTTCAGGTCAGACCTGCAGTTAAAGGAGCTATCAGGCTTCTTTCCCAAATGTCTGACAGGCTCAGGAAAGGCTGGAATCTGGCTGATGAGGGCCAGGGTGGTGGGAATTGTGGTAGATCCTGGCGCTCCTCCTGCAGCGCGTGCGTTTCTCATTCCCCATCAGCTTTCCTGGCACACAGGGGAGTCATCAAACCAAACTGCTCCCACTTTAAACAGCACATTCCTGGATGGAATTAATATGGTTAGTGCATCGAGACCACTGACTTCCAATTCAAGGCTTTTATAGTAGGCTTCAAATGGCAGCCCAGATCCAGCTGCTTTATGTGCAATTGTTGTGTTTGTTCATTGGTGGTGTGTGATGCGTTTCAGTGATAACCCAGGCAGCAAATCTGTTAAAAATAGGAAATGCTGCTCAGCCTGGATGAAGCTCTGAAACTTGGTTTGGTGTTACCTGGGCTGGTGGGTTGTGTCTGGGAGTTTTTGCACAGGTGCAGGGTAAAACCTTTCCATTTGAATTGCTTTTTCTCATTCATCCAAGGTGTGACTGAGTGTGACACGACGTTCTTTAGGTTCAAGCCGCAGAGCTCAGTGATGGACGTGCTCCCCCAGCAGCAACAGATGTCACGTTGACCTCTTTTGATGCTTTTTGACCCTTTTGACACACACCTGGCTTCATGCTTGCTTGAGGCATTTTCCTGTGGACCCTCACTGATGACTGAGAAGTGGCAACTCCTGATTTCATGGGGACAGAGTGTCTGGATTGCAGATTGCCTGTGCCATCCGTGGCTGGGAAGCCAAGAGCAGTGCCTGCAGTTTGGGTCCAGTGGGGCCTGATGGTTTACACATCCTGAGAAGACCCAGGACCAGCTGTTGGCAGGAGTTGCCACATGAGCTGGACCTTGTAGACTGCCTGGAGCCAGCCATGCCACGCTTGCTCCAGTGCTTTGAGCAGGTTTGGTTTGCTGTTATCCCCTTGTCTGGGGTGTTCCAGCCCCATCCCTCTGAGCACAGTGAGTCCATGCAGCCTCTTGGCTCCGAAGTGCAGACCCTGCTGCTTCCCCAGCCAAGCAAAACTGCCAGGACCCACTGTGATGCCTCGGGGGAGCTGCTTCTGTATACAAAGGACTTGGCAAAATGAAGTGTAATGTAAGCAACTATTTAAAGAGAACGATCCGATTGCTAGTTGTAATTTCCTTATTGTTTGCAGCACCCTGTTAAATGCCTGTGATCCTTATAAAGAGCTTTCCCTCACCCTTTTAACTTCACAGAAGTGGATTTTACCTTCTGTGGTTTGAACACTGCCATTGTGAGGGGGCTGGTTTGCACTGAGTACAGTTTCTTTATTCTTTTCATGCCCAAGGCCATTTGGTTTGTGACTCCATTAATATGTCTGTTGGAAATGGAAGGCTGGTGGGTAGGACACAAAACCTTGCCTCTGTCTATGTCCCCAGATCATTCCCATCTCTGGAAATGGCATTGCCTGTCTTTGCAAATCAGGTACAGCCATCTGCAGAGTTCTTCCTCTGGGAACACGTGGGTGCAGTTTCTCTGTGAGATACTGGTGGGAGCAGCAGCACATCCTGTGATGGTTTCTCTGGCTCTCCTACTGGCTGGCACTGGTGGGCCCCTTCTGTGCTTCTCCAGTGCCTGGGTTTTATTCTCCAAACTGGAGCACGTTGTAAACACACGGAGCCCGAGGGGCTTTGCAGAGCAGAGCTTGATGTTAGGGGAAGGTGGAGATTAGTTTCCTTCCCCATTTGGCTCTTGGTTATGGTTTGGCTTTTGTTTGAGAGTTTGATAATTCACCACTGGGCTGTTTGGAATGCTTGGAGAAATGTAAGGAAAATGAGGTGATGGCAGCAGCTCCTCTGTGCATGGTGGGGAGAGCAGCTCTGCCAGCCCACACCTGCAGGCTGGGCTGTGCCAGCAGCTGTTGGTCCTGTTCCTCCTCATCCCAGCCAGCTTCTGTGCATGGATTAAGCTCTAAATTATCCTGTGCCAGAAGCATATCCTGGGGAACGTGAGCCCAGGAGAGTGTGTCACCCAGAGGGCTCTGTCACCGATGTTGTGCAGAGCTTGCTGCAAAATGCAGTGACCAGCAGGCAGGCCCATCCAGAATGGGATGCCCAAAATGTGGCCATCAGCCTGCAAAGCTGGCAGTGCAGGATGGATGAGCTGGGCCCCCAGGCTGATGTCAAAGCCCTTAATCAGCTCCTGGGAACAGACCTGGGAAGCCCCAGTTGCAGAAGAATAATTTTTTTGTGTGTTGGCCTTGTGCTCAGCCTGGCTGTGTCTTGGCAGGGGTTGCTGGTTTGTTTAATGAACATGGAAATGGGAGGGGAGGAAACAGCCAGGGAAGCATTACAAATTGCTTCAGAGCAGTGGCATTAAAAATATTTGTGCTTACCATGTCTTCTAAACAAAGAGCTCAAAGCATGGCAAGTATTATCCCCATTTTACTTGCAAAGAGGTAAAAGCAGGAGGAGGAGAAGCTTTGCCTGTGCTCATGGGCAAGCCCAGAGCAGGTGTGAGACACACAGGGGTCTCACCTGAGGTCCTGAGGGGATGGTGGTGATGGTGAGGGTCTCTCTGGGCACTGGCCCAGCAGCTCTTCCTCACATTCCTTCAATCTCATCCCTGAAGCACCAGCTCTGTTTCTTTGCTCTTTCTGACCTCTGCTCTGAAAGATGCTAATGCTCCAAAATCTTCCTCTTCATGAAGCCAAGTTTACCTTCCTTATCTCCCCTTCCAATCTCTTTTACAGCTGAAGCTGTGGAACAAGTACAGAGTCTCCAACATTCCTTCCCTAATATTTATCGATGCCTCCACTGGGAAGGTGGTTTGCAGGAACGGCCTCCTGGTCATCCGAGATGACCCTGAAGGTAAGACCTGGAGTCCCCTGTGCCACAGAAACATGGACACACAGCTGCCTTTTCATCTCAGTTCATTCTGAATGGCCTGGAGGGGAGGGAACAAAGAACTATTGTCATACTTCACTATTCAAAGCACTGTGCTATTTTCGGCGTAAAATTTTCTGCATCGTTCCTGCCAGATCTTGTGTTTTGGTTTTGCTTACTGAAAAGAACAAAGAATTTCCCTCCAGGATTTGTGTCTGGAGTGCTAATGAGGAAAAGGTTAGGCCAACTGAAACATGAAGTTTGGATTTTTCCCTAATGGAGGCACATGGACAGACAGAATGAGGGCCCAGACCTTCCCTACCCTGGGAGCAGAATCCTTCCAGAATACTAAGTGGGACTTTTATCACTGACATCACACTCAGGTTAATGCTTTTCCCATTATCTAGAAATTAAACAGAAAACTGTTACTATTGTCCCTTGCTGAGGTTTGCTGTGCTGGGAGTCAGCATTAAATCTATCTTCCTTCAATTTGGAAAAAACCCAAATGAGCCAAATTGGAAAAAAGAAAAAACCAAATCTGCCCTTATTCATAGACCCTGCAGACCCATCAGTCATCTGCTGTAGTTGTCCATCCATTTCTTTTATTACTGGCTCATTGTTTCTTGGTGCAGTAAATACTGACAGAGTCTTTAATTCAGAGGCAGGAGCTGTACAGCAGGAACATGTTGTGGCCTGAGCCATCTGTGATGTTTCCTCCTCTCTGGCTGAACACATGGATTGATTGCTCTGGGAGCTGGCAGCAGATGATTCAGAGCATGTTTGTGTGTACACACACAGCTTGCTTTGGGGTGCAGAGGGTTACTGTAAGATATATATAGAGATATATGGATATAAACACACCATCTTTTACATATATATAGCTAAGGTTTATAAATAAAGACATGTATGGATATGTGTAAAAATATATGGTTAGTATCAGCATAAGAGACAGATTCTGACTGCATTCCTGAGCACGTACCACCTTGCCCTCTCTTGCTAAAATAAACACTGTTGATAAGGAGAAGGTGCCTCATCAGACACAAAACCAGAGCAGGCTTTGTCAAGCTGAAGCTGCTGTGCCTTGGTGCAGCCTGCCTGGGAGAAAGAAGTGACCCTGGCTGCACTGCAGAGCTTGGCTGCCTCACCTCAGGGCAGGGGTGTGGTGGTGCCTGACAGCTGAGGTGTTCTGCATCGCCCTTGGATGGGAATAAACCCCACTAGGGTTCCTCAGACAGGATCCCCTATATCCTGAAGATGAGATGTTTTTTCTAGTGGAATTTTCTGAATCTGTAAAAGCTGCATGCACATGTCTTGTGTTTCCTTTCCACCCCTATCCTGACCCCTCCCCAGGTCTGGAGTTCCCTTGGGGGCCAAAGCCCTTCAGTGAAGTTGTTGCTGGGCCTCTGCTGAGGAACAATGGGCAGACACTGGACAGCAGTGCCTTGGAGGGCTCTCACGTCGGGGTCTATTTCTCCGCGCACTGGGTGAGTAGGAGTTGCTGTGCAGAGCAGTGGGAGTGGGCTAAGGGAGAGTGAAGACCCCGGGCTGGTTGGTGCTGAAGAATTTAAGATGCTTTGATCATCAGCACTGCAGTGGTCTGTCATCCTCAGCTGGCCCTGTAAGGGGGAGAGTGGTCAGATTTTAAAAATGGAAGAGGTTTCGTTGGTAACTTACAGACCATAAACCCCAGCCACGTTCAGGCACTGCAGCAAAGATGAGGTCACACCAGTTCATGGTCACTGGGTCACCTGGCCCTGCGGGGTGTGGGTCTGGTCCTGAGGAGGAGACAATGTCCTCCTTTCTGCTTGTGTTTCGCAGTGCCCGCCGTGCCGAAGCCTCACGAGGGTGCTGGTGGAGTCCTACCGGAAAATCAAGGAGGCAGGCCAGAAGTTTGAGATCCTCTTCGTTAGTGCAGACAGGTGAGGCAGCACTGACATCCTGTGCAGGCAGAGCAGGTTCTCTGGCATCAGAAAGGCTGCCTGAGTCCTTTCCCTCTGCCCACTGGGGAGTGCAGAGTGGGGTCAGCAAGAGCAGGTCTGTGCTTCACTTTTTGCCATGTGGCTCCGGGGTCTGAAGGATGCTCGAGCTGCTGCTGTCACCATGGGTTGGCATTCAGATGCCCTGGAGAATTTGAAATATTTTACTGGGGAAAAATACACCGTGGACTTCTTCATGAAGGATTGGGGGCTTTAAATTTGGTCTAACTCTCTCCCAGCTGATGGATTTTGGTGGGAGGGATAAAGGGCTTTGCAAGCCAGGTTTTTAATGAGGAAGGAGCCTGGCAAGTGGAGGGCTCTGCATGCCATGCCCTGTTCCCTTGCACAGGTCAGAGGACTCCTTTAAGCAGTACTTCAGTGAGATGCCCTGGGTGGCCGTGCCCTACGCTGACGAGGCCAGACGGTCACGCCTGAACCGACTCTACGGCATCCAAGGTAGGAAGGGCCACACTGAGGCACAGATCTCCTTTCCCCCCCCTCTTCTGTTGAGTATTTGTAATGTCTCCTCTTGTTTAACTGAACCAAGAAAACAGCAAAGCAAAGCACAGTGCCCCAGGCAGAGCCGCTTCATGTTTCTGCTCTCCACAAACTCACATTCCTACCACCTGCCAGGCAGGCTGTTAGTTGAAACAGGACTTCCATAAACAACCTAATTCTTCCTGGAAACTTGGAAGCTGTTTTTGGCTTGGATGTTTTTTGTCTAATTACTGATTTATTTATTTTTTGCTATTTCTTGAAGGTTTAAATTTCATTTTCTTGCTGGTTTATGTAATGCAAAGGCAGGCCATGGTTCTGTGCAGGGGCTGAGGAAGATGGCATCTGGTTTATGTTAGTGACATGAATTACAAAGGAGAGAGTGTTTGATGTAAACCATGGCTTTGCTTTTACTGTACGTGCCAGTGCCAGAATTCCAGCAGCCCTGGCTGCTTGTAGGGGCAGAGAGAGAGACTCTGTGTGTCTGCGTGGCTTCAAAGAGTCCCAGAGATGATAAAAGCTCACAGCAGCCTTCCTGGGGGCTGGCACCTTGTTCCTGCAGGGGACAAGAGGTGTGCAAGGTGACTGGCTGGTGAGGAGATCTCGTGTATATACAAATAGTTTCTCCCTGTGGTTAAAGGGTCTTGCTGCAATGTGGCTGCTCCTCATCTGTTTCTGTGTGATGTCATAGAATCTGAGAATATGCTGAACTGGAAGGGACCCATCAGGATCATAGATCCAACTCCTGGCCCTATGTAGGACACCCAGCAATCCAACCCTGTGCCTGAGAGCTTTGTCCCAGCACTTCTTGAGCTCAGACAGGTTTGGTGCTGTGAACATTTCCCTGGGCAGCCTCTTTCCGTGCTCAACTGCCCTTTGGGTGAAAAAATTTTCCTGATATCCAACCTAAACCTCCCCTGACTCAGCTGCATGTTGTCCAGGTGGGTGCAGGCTGGTAGAATGTTAATGTGCTCTGCAGGGAAGGAGGAGTGTTTCCAGAGGTGGCTGAGGGCTTGGGAAGAGTGACAGGAGAAATAATCCCTCCTTGGAGTCCTCTCCGAACACCCCTTCTGGCGTGAGCTCAGGTGCTGCCACTCAGCCCTGTTCCCTGACCTTAGCCCAAGAATAACCATTTGCCTGCTTTAAATAGCCATCAGTTTGCTGCTTAATGACCTTCCCATGAGGCAAGAGCTTTCCAAATTCATCCTCACAAGCCTCTCCAGTGCTGGTTTCGGCGGAGCGCTGCAGGACTGCTGCCAGTTTCACTGGGACTTTCTGTAAATAAGGTGTCCAGACACGGATACTTGAGCACCAGGCATGCTGTAGCCAGGGAAACAGTTACAACAGCTTTCCCTCCAACTCCAGCTGCTGCCTTCTTAAAGGTATCTCTCTTTGTTGTGTGCCGACCTGAAAATGTAAATATTGGCTGTTCCTCTGCACCCCACTCCCCTGCTCTGCCCTGGCAGCTCCCGTGTTATCCCTGAATCTCAGCTCCATGCAGACTTTGGGGCTGCCTGCCTGTTTGCAGTCAGGCTTTTCACACCAGCTGGGACAAAAGCTTCCTGCAAACAGAGTTGGATGTCATGGGCTCTGCTCATCACCACACGTGGTTATTCCACCTAAATGAAAAATCAGATCTGCATTTCCCACATTCATGGTTCTGATACTGCCTCTGAAAGCTCTCGTTGGAGCTGCACCTATGATCAGTGAGAGTGTCCAGATTACCATCCTGGTGCTTGGGTTGTGAGCACAACATGAGGAGGTTTCCCTCTGCTTTTTGAAGGCTGGGTGCTGAAACAACAGAAGAGTTTGTCTTCCCTGTCTGCTTTAAGTTCCTGAGTGATGGAAAGCAGCAAGAGAGTCAAATCTCTTGTTGTTTTAGTCTCGTGTTGGCCCCTACAACTTTTAAAAACTCAGTATAAAATGCAAGTTGAGTTATAGGCCTTTATTTGGGTTTACTTTGAATGCCTCTATTCATAACTCATGTGCAGTCAGAGGCTGTACCCTACCACCTCCAGTAAATTGCTTCTGGGTGCAGTGCTGTTCTGAGAAAGAGTCATGTCTTGTGTTGTGGCTGCTTAGAAATAATTCCCCTTTGTGCAGGCAGCTCCCAGTCCTGCCTTGGGTGAAATTCCCTGGCCTTAGCTCTCATTCCAATGGGATGGGGAGCAGTGATAAACTTGATGCTTTGATAGGAATCACCCCTTGTTGTTGTGTATCTCACGAGATCTCTGAATTCCCCAGTATTCCCCCTGGACTCTGTGGTGTCTCTTTGGGATTTGCAATGCCTTCCCAAAACTGTTGTTTCTCCCCTTCCCCATGCTTTAGCCCAGACACCCACAGGTCACCCTGACAGCCTGGAAGTCACTGCTACAGGAGATTTCTGGAGCTTTCTTCTGAAAAAGTGGAAAACCAGCAATAAAATGCACCACCTGTGCTGTAGTTGGTGTGGGGTTTGCTTCACTTAGATTGTGATTACTCACCCAACAGACTTCATGCAGATGAGATTTCAATGTCGGGTCTGGGGTTTAATATATAAATATGTAAATGCCTTGCCAGGTTCGGTAACAAACCATTTGGCCCCTGTGTTTTCATAAAATGCTGGCCCCGTGGGAGCCAAATCCATTTTCTAGTGCATAAAATCCAACCAAGGCTGTCTATGCTAATTCTCATCCAAGCTTATACAATATTCATTGCAGTGTCTGATCGCTGATTCTTCTTGAAAAGTAAATTCTGGTGTTATGACTTAAGGCAATTACCAAATCCCCCAAAAGGCACTAAAATAACAAATAGTGGCTGGGACGAACAGGGAGGGGGAATTATTTGGGTTAGCAGGTGTGAATAACATTAAGGATGGTTTCCCTGGTCCTGCAGGTCTGTGTGCCCTGAAAACAGGGTGTGTCTTTTAGGGAAGTAGTCACAAAGGTCACATGAAAAGACTGGGATGTGAATTATCTTAAAAAATATTCTGTTTTCTGATTCAGTTTTGTATTTGCAGTTGGAGGTTCAATGGCTGGGTATTGCGGGGGGGGGAGGGGTCATCTGCATATGCAAATGCAAATTAGGTGACGTCTAAAGGAATGCTTTGAAGCATGGATGAAATCCTTGATAGTGGCAGAATCACAGCGATCTGTGTCTAAACTGGGCCCTTAACTTTCCCAGATCAGCAAAGCTTGTTTGGAACCTCTGCCAGGGAGCTGTGCTGCTCAGGCTGACCGATGACCTGAGAAGCCTCTCCTTCATGTATAATGTCCCTCAGGTGTGATGTCCCTCAGGTGTGATGTCCCTCAGGTGTGATGTCCCTCAGGTATAATGATGCAAGAGCAGGCATTTGGGGTGGCGCTGGCCATCATAAAAGGATCAAGATCCGAATCCTCCGTGCTGCTGAGCGCCCCAGTGCTTCTCCTGGTGTCAGTAGCACTTTGTGCCTCTAAGGGCAGGGCCAGCGTGAGATTTCCCAATTCCTTCCAGTCTGTTTAACCCATCCCTGCCCTGGGGCTACGTGGAATTACCAGCAGGTAATGAATAAGCCTTTTTGTGATACAAAATGGTTTTCTTGGCGTACCCTAAGGATCTGCAAGCTCAGCCATTGGGCGGGTTCCTGCACTGCTGCTTAGCACCAGCCCCAGCGCCGGCAGGAGTGCGCAGGGCTGGAATGCCGGGAATGCGGCCGCTGGCCTGGACCTGCAGGCAGGCTGGGACACACAGATGGCCGTGTATTTCGAGAGAAATGCCTCGAATTCAGAGGGCTTGTGACTAACCCACCGTTGGACAAACACGGGAGCGCGGTGCCAGCGGCCTGGCGGGGGCAAACACGCTGCGTGCCCCCTGCTCAGGGAAGGGCTCTGCAGGGTATTTCTGAGGAATGAGCTTTAAAATTAACCTTGGGATGAAGGGCAGGAGGGTTTGAGTTGCCTCAGCTTGCCAGGGATGTTGGTGGGTGAAGGAGATGCTGCATAGGGAGCAGGTCAAAGCCCGGGTGATGAGCAATGACAGCAGCACTTGGCACTAACAGTGGTCACATTTGTCCCTTGGGGCCTGATCCCGCTGTCCCCTCTTCCTTCCTTGTGGGAAGTCTCTTTGTCTCCCTGATGACAGAGGAATGGTGTGCTTTCCAGATGAAGTCACCAACAGAGCCGCTCCTGCTGACCCACCCGTGGCTGTTTTGTGGCCGGAAAGCCGGTGCTGTATCAGATGGGCTGGTCACCAGCTGGTGTCCAACCTGCCCCACTGCCAGTGACATCTGAGTTGGTGACTTGGGCTCTGTCTCTGCTGCAACTCTGTTCACCTCCTGTACAGAACTTCTCCTTTATGACAAAACTTTTCAGCCTCAGCTGCAAAATGCAGCTTTTTCCCAAGGGCCAGACCATCACTGGATATCCCCTGAGCCACATCCTGCCAGGATCCCATAGACCTGGACATGCCTGCACAGCTTTGTTACCCTCCAGAGGGATGGGCCATTAGTGCAGAGTGCTGGAGGGCTGTGGGGGCAAAAATACATGGTGTTCTTCTGGGAAGGAACACACCCTGCTTCCTGGCCACTGTTGTCTGCAGGTCTTGTGAGTTCCTTGGGCTCTTCCAGAGGCAGCCACATCTGGGCACTGGGATGGTGGTGCAAGAGGGAGGGTCCCTGGGCGGTACGGTGGGATTTGCACCTGTAGGCACCACACAGCAGCAATCCCTGCCTGCAGCTGGGCAGGGAGAGGCAGGCAATGCCAGAGCTGTCTCTCAGCTTCCTGCTCTGGCTCCTGCACTGCAGTGCTCTGCTCGGACAGAAGCAGGATCCAGGGAGCTGATCCCCCCTCCGGGAGCTGCAGAGGCAGGAGGCTCGCTGGGCTCCTGCCAGAGCCGGAGGCCATAAGGAAAAGGCCTTTCTCCCCACACCCTGTCGCTGGCCAGTTCATGCTTTGGCTGATCCCTCTCCCTGTTTTTTTCCATTGCAGGCATCCCGACTCTCATCGTCCTGGACTCCAAGGGAGACGTGATCACGCGGCAGGGCCGGGTGGAGGTGCTGAACGACATCGAGTGCCGCGAGTTCCCCTGGCACCCCAAGCCCGTGCTGGAGCTGACGGACTCCAACGCCGTGCAGCTGAATGAGGGCCCCTGCCTCGTTCTCTTTGTAGGTATGGATGGAGCATCCCTGCTGTGACAGCAGAGCCCGTGCTGGGGAAGGGGGCTGGGCAGCCTGCCAGCTTGGCTAGAGCTGGCCACGGGGCTGGGAACCTGCCTCTGGTGATGACAGTGTTCCTGGGAAGGGATATCACTTCCATTTCCATTTGCCATCACTATGTGCTCACAGAAAGGCCAGTGCGGGGAGAGAGCTCCCTGTGGAAGCCCCTTAGGACAGACTTGGAGCCTTTCCTGTACCACAGCAGCTCACAGGGGTTTGCCAGAGCCTGCTGTGCCCACGGGGCTCCTGCAGCTCCCACACACCACCCTGGGATGCGGTGGAGCAGCGATTGGCAGCACAGAGGAGCTGTCGTAACAAAGGTGTGGTGGTGGCTGTGGACAGGAATGCTGATGAGGTGTTGGGAGTATGAGAAATACACTGTCACAGCCAGTGGTGGTGGAGATGGGAAAAGCCTTTCTGGAGCAGAGACTTCAGGCACACGTGATGTTACAGAGGAGTCAGAGGAAGTGTCTGTGAGGGATTATAGATCTGTGCTTGAAATCACAGCTCAGGGCTTGAGTCCCTGGGCTGTGACAGAGCAGCCTTTCATGTTCTGCTGGTTCTTGATTCCCCTGCCTGCAGGACAGGGCAAGTTCTTCCCCCAAGTTCCTGTCCTTTCACTGCTAACCCACACATGAAGCTTCCCTGCAGTTAGAAACAGGCCTAGGGCTCACCCAAAGCATGGATGGCTCATTCCTCATTGCTTCCCTGCCAGCAATGGACACAATAACTCAGGAAAGGGCATGGCTGGGATGAGCTGTGCTGCAGGCTGAGCCCTGGGTGGGCAGCCCTGGGGTGCATACAGCGTCCCAGGGAGGGAACTGAGGGGTCCTGGGCTCTTGAGGGGGTGCAGCTGTCCCCTGTGTGCTGTGTGGAGTTTGGGGGATGTGCTGAAGAAGCCCCCCTTGCCTTGCTGGTGTTGTGCCTGGCCCAGGGCAGGGCTCGTGTCCCGCTTCCTCGTGTGCCCTTTGTGAGCAGCACACACTCCTCTGCAGCGCTGATAACACAGCCCTCCTTTCCTTCTTCCCTTTCAGATTTCCTTTTGACCCTGGTTATTTATTCAGCAGAGCCCAGCAGGGGATGTGAGCACAGAGCCAGAAATCCTCTCCTCACGCGGGAAGGACTGGTTGGCCACGCCAAGCCTGATGGATTGGGGCTGGCGCTGCAGGCCTCTGGAAAGAGTTATTTTTATCTTGCTCTGAGCAAAGTTTTTCTATCACCTTGCTGCAAACAGCTCATCAGGAGAACAGCTGGGGCTCTTTCTCAGTGCTTTTGGGAGTGGATGGTCTTGATGAAACCCACCAGTGATGTGCTGGGGCAGAGATGCAGCTGGTGCTGCAGCAAGGCAGGCACTGGGAATGGGGGCTCCTGGCCAGCTTTGTCCTGCTGGGAGACTCCCCAGCAGACCAGTGTCTGCACTGCACAGGCAGCAACACCCCCAGGAGAAGGCAGGCTTAGCAAGTGCTGGTGCTGAATACATCCTGACTGATCCACCTCCTTCCCCAGAGGGGTTAGAGCTGGGTTAGCCAGAGTGTGCAGGGCTGCCTGGAGCACCACCAGCAGCCAGTGTTTGTAGGAAAATCAATCCCTGCAGACACCCTGCAACTTGGAGTATTTATCACTGCCATGCACACAGGACAGACCCTGAAATCCAGTGTGCAGCGTCTGTGGAATCTCCTGCTTTGCTTGGAGAAGCCAGAGAGGAGGACAGGGATGTGTGAAGCAAGGACAGAGAGTTTTCCAGCTGGGGGCTGGACCTGTCGTCGTGGTTACATCAGGGACCATGAGGGGAGACAAGGGGCTCTCTTCTGCCTTCTTCCTTTAATGCCTAAAAGTTGTCCCTGAATTGGAATCTTTTAATCTCCACGCTTCCCAAGGACGCAGACTCTCCTCTTTCCAGCTCACTATTTGAACTTCAGTGGTGGCTGGTGTTTGATTGATGCTGCCATCTCTTTCTGCCCTACCTCTGTCAAATCAAAGCTGTCTCACAGTGCTGAGACTGGAGCAGTAAAGCTGCAGCTCAGCCATCCCGAGGCAGAGGGATGGTGGGTGGCAGGCAGGGGTGGCAGCAGCCTCAGATCAGCGCCTTTGTTTGGTCTCCAAAACACGCTCAAACCACAAAGCAGCTTTTTTTGTGCCTGTTTGTCCCTGCACATCACCAACAGCACCAGGGAGCGAGCAGTGGAGTATTTGGGGAGCAGGAGTTGCTCTTCTGCTTGGTGTTTCCCTGTAGTGCATTTCAGCTGCTCCCTGACTGCTCCAGAGCTGTGTGGCTTTGAACTCCGTGCGGCGCATCCGGGCTCCGGCGTCCTGCGTGGTGGTGCCGTGGGACAGAGCTGCCAGCGCCCGGCCCGTTTGCATCCTTTGATCCTAACCTCCTTTTTTTGCCTTGCCTCTTTTCGTTTTGTCTCCACAACCCCGTGCCCTGCAGATTCAGAGGATGATGGGGAGTCGGAGGCGGCGAAACAACTGATTCAGCCCATAGCTGAAAAAATCATAGCCAAGTACAAAGCCAAAGAGGAGGAGGCACCGTTGCTCTTCTTCGTGGCGGGTGAGGTAAGTGAGAGGAGAGCACAGGGCTGTGTCCTGCTGGGTATGGGGACTGAGCTGAGTTGGGTACCACTGTTGTTGTTCAGGGGGTAAACTGAGGCACAGAGCTACTGCAGCTGTCAGGCAGCACGGAGCAAAACCAGACTTGAGGCCTGGCTCAGTCTGTACTCTCCTTGCTGGATTTTACTTCTAGCAAAGGGTTTGCTCAGAGATGGAAAAGCCTGAAGCTGGGAGAGGGACAGGCAGAGTGGGGCAATGGGAGGTGGGAAGGAGTGGAGCTGCCATGCTGGGGCTGCTGCCTGCTCAACCCTGAGGCTGTGCAGGCAGGAAAGTGGCTGGGCAGGGGAAGAGGAGCAGGGTTTGAGTTTCAGCCTGGCCCAGCCAGTGAAATTTCGGCTGTTTCCCTGAGCTGACCATGTTTTTCTTGGCTGGGATGGCATTTGAGGCATGTGCAGGCTGCAGTGCTCCGAGTCAAAGATGTGCTGGAAAGAATGGGAAACAGGAAAACTGGAGGACTTCTGGCCTCCCTTTCCCCCGCACAGACACTTTGCCCCGCTGCAGTCTGGCAAACGAAGGTTTTGTGTACGGGTCAAAAAAGCTCCCAGCACCCCCAGGCCTGCAGTTCCCCTCCCACATCCCTGCTCAGGGCCTGGGCAGGTGGCGGCCGCCGCGCCTGCTCCGTCCCTGCACGCCCACGTCACAGCCGCAGTGTTCCATGCGCGGAGCCCTCCGGAGCCGCCCTGCGACAAAAGGGTCCCCACTGCCACACCCAGGCCCCCCCAGCCACACAGGCCCCCTCTGCCACCTCCCACAGCCCCACTGGCCCCCTCCGTGCAGCCGCTCCCGCTCCCGGGTCTCGGAGCATCCCAGCTCAGCCCCGCACCCTTGAATAAGTCCCTTGTTGGAAAGGGCTATTTCGGGAGGGTCCGGGACCTTCCCCCCTCCCCCAGAGCCTGCGAAGCATTTTCCTCCCGCTTGCCGGCTGTAGCTGAAACATTGCTGCTATTCATGCAGCTCCCGACGGCCCTGCGGCGGCCGGCCCGAAGAATGGGGAGCGTCCTGCACATCCCATTCATCCGTCACCTCAATAGCCGGGAGCACTGGCCCCGGGGCTCCGCTGGCCCCCACGCACAAAGCAGCCCGGCCGTGGCCGGAGCAGGCGCCTCCCATTGCTCTCCCAGCATCGTCTGGACCGATTTTGCATTGATTAAAAATATTCCTTGGTGCCTTTGTAAATAAAGGACGAGGCGTCCCGACACCTGGGTGGGGGGCGGCCGAGGCGACGAGCCCAGCCCTGCTCGCCCTTCCAGCCACGTGGTCCAGCTGCGCCAGAAACCCCTGCAAAGGAAGGGGAGGCGCGACCGGAGCTCCCCAGCGCTGCCGCCACGCGCTGCAGAGCCCCGGCCGCCAACCAGGTGGGTGGATTCCATTCCTGCCCCTCGGAAGGGGCGCGCAGGAACGCCCCGCTCCGGGCGCGGCGCGCTGGGGGCTTGGTGATGAATCGCACCAGTGCCGGCTTTTTGCATCCCACAGCCTCGGGAGGGATAAATCATTGCCTTTGCCCAGAGCGAGGGGAGGGCAGCCCTCTCCCCCTGCAAGCAGCCTGCTGCTCCTGTGTGTGCCCAGATACTGGGACCTGCTGGTGGGGTCTCATCGTTGGCTCAAAGCACAAGTCTTCATCCCATTCCTGTTCTTTGCTTTGTTCTGGGCGTGCGCTTGGGTCCCTTTGGTATCCACCCTTGGTGAGCAGCGAGGCCGTGGCTGTGCTGGCACAGGGCTGGCGGTCCCCACATTCAGCACTTGTCCCCAGTTCCTTGAGCTGTGCATGTCCCAGAGGCTCTGGGGTGGCTGGGGCAGCAGGTCAGTCTGGAAGCAATGCCTCTGGGTTGGAGGAGTCTGTGTCCCATTCCAGCCTGGGATTAACCAACCCCATTTGGTTCTGACGCAAACCATGAGCAGAGCAGGCACCAAGATGGGTGTTGCCTGCTATGCTGGTGGTACTGCAGTGCTGGTGCAAGGCCCAGCCCCTTGGGATACACTGTGGGCTGGACTGTGGCAGCAGCAAACTGCTCCTGGGCTCCTGGTTCTGCTGATGATTCCTATGTCCTTCTCCTTTTGGCCTCCAGGACGACATGACCGACTCCCTGAGGGATTACACCAACCTGCCCGAGGCTGCACCCCTGCTCACCATCCTGGACATGTCAGCCCGGGCCAAGTACGTGATGGATGTGGAGGAGATCACGCCCGAAATCGTGGAAGCCTTTGTCAGCGACTTTCTAGCAGACAAGCTAAAACCCGAGCCCATCTAAGGGGCCCCTGCGCCAACAGACGTTATTTAAAACTAGGTCTCTCTTCCGCCGCTTGTGGATTCTCCAGCGTGTCCTCACGCCCGACCCAGTATCCAACCTTCTTGTGGTGCCTTGTTTTACGCAGTGAATCCTTCTCCTAAGCAAACTCCTTGAGATGCACTTTCAGCAGGGAGTTGTTGGCGTTTGGAGACTTCGCTTGTGCTTCATGGTGATATATTCTCTAATAACCAGGCCAGAACTGTTACCGTATCGTTATTTTATACATGGCACTAGCTAGCAGGCAAATCTTTTTGCATGGTGTTCTTCCCAACGTATGCATCAGGCAGTGGGTGGGGTTCTTGGGGCTCTTTTCTTTCGTCTCCTCCTCCCACTTCTTTCCTTTCTCACCACCCCTGCTGACTAAATGACTTCCAGGAAGCAATAAGGAAACTGTCCCCATCGCCCCTGGCCAGTCCTTTCTCTCCCACGCAAGTGCCCTGACAAGGCCAAGACAAAGTCTTAACTGCTGACAACCTCTGAAAGACCACGGCACAGCCAAGCTCTTCCTCCTGGGGGTGAGACCTTCCCTTGTGGGTTTCCCACCCCCCACTCCAAGCACCGACAGCCTTAGGCAGCGCTGGCTGTGCGTGTCAGGGTCCATCCCCCTGCCATGGGTGGGTATTCTCTCTGTCCCTCCCACTCTGAGCCAGGAGGAGGATCACCACCGGGCTGCCCTCACCTCTCGTCTCTTCCTTGTGCTCTCCCTGTCCCCTCTCATCTCTCTCTCTGGTATGAATTGTCCTGTCCCCTCTGTGTTAGTTGATTGAGCTGTTTTTTGTAGGTGTGTCCCAAACTTAACGTTAATGGTGCTGTTCTTTAAAAAAAATAACCAAAAAAACCCCTCCCAAACCCTAAGAGAAAACCCTCCCTCCCTAACCCAAGCAGCACAGCCGAGCCCTTGAAAAGTGACATTGTAAAAACTGTACATGGTGATTGGAACTTTGTAATAAAACTGTTACAATGACCTCGTCCCCGGGGGTGCCCGCTGCTGCATCCTGCTGTCAGGGAGGGAAAGCCTGTGTGGGGGAAGAGGAGCCCACAGCCTGACCCCATGGATAGGTGGCTCCTGGGATTGTGTGTTCCCCCCTGGGCTCACACAGCCCCTGCCCGTGCCTGCTTTGCTGGGGTGGGTCGGAGCTCCCCAGGAGGGAGGGAGCCCTTTGGCAGCCACTGGGGCGTTCCCAGCCTGAATAGTGCCTGTTGTGCAAGCCACTGCTTCTCCCTTTCAGCTCATTAGTCAGCCATGGCAGGATTACGGCCTCCCCTTTTATCCTGCTGCAGCTTCCCACCCTGCCAGGAGCAGGGAACGGCCGCCAGCCTGGCCTGTATAAACCCAGCCCGTGTTTTGCACGTTTCAGAGGTTCCCGTGTTCAGCAGTGATGAACTGACTGGGGAGCAGTTCCAGGAGCAGCCCAGCGCCTCCCAGGACTGCTGGAGCTCGGACACCCCACACCACAGCCACCCCTGGTCAGCCTGGCCCATGGCGGGGTTGGAGTGATTGCTGGAGCACAGGGTTTGGGTAAGCACAGGCAGGACCCATTCAGGTAGCAGCAATCTGGTCTTTCTGACCCAAAACCACAGCCAGCAGCCAGGCTGGGAAGGACACACACTGTCAGCAGCAGCCTGGCTGGGCCAGCTCAGACGAGGGATCTGAGGTCTCTCTCCATGGATCTCCTGGATGAAAGGGCTGGAGCAGGGGGGAACTGGCTGAGGTGAGGCCAGGGCTGCTACCAGGCCTTTCCCTTCTCACTGTGATCCCCCTTTCCTTCTCTCTAGCATCACCGTGTGGCCACCACATCCACTAGGAGCCATACACTCATCCAGCACTCTCCACCCTTAAATACTCATTTGCTACAAACCAAACAGCCCGAGCTGCTCTTTTATTAACTCGCAAGGGAACCAAAGGCAAGAGGTGCTCCTTCAGCACCCTAACCACATCAGTTCAGCCTGGCACAGGCAACTTCTGCCTGTCATCCTCCTGCTTGTGCCTCCACAGCAGCTGCCTCTTGCCCTCGAAGAGCACGATGCCAGCAGCAACAGCAGAGTTCAAGCTGTCCACGCCTGGCACCACGGGAATGAGCAGTCTCTTGCCCCCCGTGCCGGCTGCCAGCCGGAGCGCGGCCGGACTCAGGCCGTGGGTCTCCCCTCCGATCACCACGGCCACCGGAGTCCGTGCCCAGTCCTCGTAGTAATGCTGTGCAGCCAGCTCTGGGATTGCTGCTCCCTGCTCACCCTCGTGCTCAGGAGCAGCCTTGGGGCTGGATTTCACAGGCGCTTTTGGGCTGTCAGGAGCAGAGCCAGCCCTGCCAGCCCCTCTCGGCATGGACGCGGTCCCGGCCGGAGCGTCGGGGTCGTTGTTGTCGGCCACACAGACCTGGATGCCAGCAGGGAGGTTGGTGGGAACAGATTCCCAGTCCAGGTTGGAGATGATGGGCACACGGAAATGAGCCCCCATGCCTGCACGGAGCACCTTTGGCTCCCACGGATCCACACAGCCTGGGAAGGAACGGGGAGAAGCAGTGACAGCGCGGGGATTCCCACAAAGGTGGGATTCAACAGCCACAGCGAACCATGCCAGCCACTCCTTACAAACATCTTCAAGCACCTCGTTCCCCGCCTTACCCACAGGCCCCTCAAACTCTTCTCTTACCTTTGGTGAGCAGCACTTTCTCACAGCCTGCTCCTGCTGCCGATCTCAGAATAGTCCCCAGGTTTCCTGGATCTCGGATGTTGTCGCAGATGAGGAGCAGTGGCAGGGAGCTGGCGAGCTGAGCTGCAGGGTAGGACATCCTGGCAGGGTCAGGCTTGGAAAAGATCCCTGAGGAAATGAAGTGTGACAGGTTTATGACTGACCCACCCCAAGGAGAGGCCTGTTCTGAAAGAGTTGGCCCAAATCTCACTAAAGATGGAGGAGTGTTAGTGCTGGAGGAAGTGTTAGGAAAAGCACCACCTAAAGGAAGTTTGAGCAGTTTGTCACTTGGCAAGGAAAACTTATTTTCCAGCAGTGCTATGTCTAAGGAAAGATTATTAAGAGAGTCATTATCCTAAATATGAAGTTTCCTTTTGGGCAGTGTTGCAACTGTTTCAGAGGTAACTTACCTAGAAGCCCCTGAGGAGTTACGAGGTCAGACCAGGTCTTAATGTCTTCAAATTTCACCTTAACCAAGCTGGCTTGTTTTATCTCTGCCTCAGGCAGCAGCTTCAGGTGCCCCACGGTGCTGAAGAAGAGTGTCTGTGGCACAGCCCCTGCCTCCAGTGCATCCTTGATCAGCCTGTGCCCCTCCAGCAGAACCTTCCCGTGATTATCCCGAAACTTCTTTGACTTGGCAATAGTCACCACTTTTCTGTGGAGAAATTATTCAGAGAATGTGGCTGTGATGCTCACAACACCTTCAGTCTGACCTTCACCAGCTCCTCAGAGCTTCTCTGGGAGGTCACAAAGGTGATCTGAGGGGTGCAGCACCTGTCCTAGGAGGAAAAACTGGGCGAGTTGGCTCTGGGGTGACCATAGAGCACCTTTCAGTACCTGAAAGAGAGCTGGTGAAGGACTTCGACAAGGGCTTGGAGTGCCAGGACAACGGGGAATGGCTTTAAACTGCCAGAGGGCAGGATCAGATGGGATATTGGGAAGTAATTGAATTCTCCCCTGTGAGGGTGGGCAGGCCCTGGCACAGGGTACCCAGAGATGCTGTGTCTGCCCCTGGATCCCTGGCAGCGTCCGAGGCCAGGCTGGATGATGCTTGGAGCACCCTGGTGTGGCGAAAGGTGTCCCTGCCCGTGGTGAGGGGTGGAACGGGATGGGCTCTGAGCTCCCTTCCAGCCCAACCATTCCCCGGTTCTACGAAGCCCTCCCGGTACCTTCAGCCTGGCAGCGCGTGTCAGTCCCCCCCTTCCTCCCAAGGGCGGAACTTCCCTCCCGTTCAGCGAGGGCTCTGAGGGGCAGCACGGCCGGGCCCCGCTCCCCGCGCTCACCCCAGCCTGCGGTCCCCGGGCGCCGCCTTCTCGTACCACAGCCCCGGCGCGGCCGCGCCGCGCTCCACGGCGGGCGGCGGCGGCTC
>VZSE01006660.1:80286-95168 GCA_013398275.1 Promerops cafer
GCTCCTCCCCGTGACGTCAGGGCGGCACCACGCCGTGACGTCACCGCGGCACAGCGCCCGTGACGTCGCCGCCGCCGCCGCCATGGCCGCCCGCAGGGCGCTGCACTTCGTCTTCAAAGTGGGGGACCGGGCCGGCACCGCGCGGTTCTACCGGGAGCTGCTGGGCATGAAGGTGAGCGGCGGGGACGGCGGCTGCGGCCGCTCCGGGGCTGCCGAGAACGGGCGGTTCTGCGCCCTGCGCGACCCCGGAGCGCGGCCCAGGGGTCGGGGATGGGAACGGGGACGGGAATGGGAATGGGAATAGGGATGGGGACGGGAACGGGGATGGGGACGGGGACGGGAATAGGGATGGAGACGGGACGGGAACGGGGATGGGAGCCACGTCCTGCCCGCGCTGACGCCGTTCCCGCCCGCTTCACCGGGCGTAGGGATGGCGTTCCGGGTTGGAGCGAGGTGATCTGCGGGGTCCCCTCCCAACCCGGAGCGTTGTGTGGTTCCCAAGGTGCTGCGGCACGAGGAGTTCGAGGAGGGCTGCAAGGCCACCTGCAACGGGTGAGTGCCCAGCTGAGCGCCCCCCAGCAGCTGTTAGTGCGCAGTAAAGTAAGGGTTGGGTTGTCTTTTTATTAAACTGCTTCCCTTGGCACCTACAGCTCCCATTCTGTGTAGGTGTGGTGCTGATATTGAACATAAACACCACACCTGGAGATTGATACTTAGCTGTGTCTTTAATAATATATTTAATTTTAATAATACTTAGCTGAATTATTTCTAAGCTTACCAGGAACCACTTCCTGTCCAGTTCCACTGATTTATGTAAGCGTGGCACTATCACAGTTGAGTTAAAAATCCCCACTGGTAGCCCCAAAGGCTTTTGTAAAAAAAAAAAGGAATGAAGAAAAGAAGAAATAGGAACACATTTCTTTCTGAAATGGAAGGAATCTTACAGTTTGGTGCCCTTTCCTATTTAGCAATAAGGAAGTGATTATGTAATTGCAGCTAATGAGCAGGCTGTGCTCTTAAAGCACGAGTTGTTAATGAGGTAGAATTGCTTTTATCATATGGCCATGAACGACAGCCCGGGGTCAAATCTGCCATGATTTCACTCTAGAAATGCAATTCCTCCTTGAAACGCAAATACCTGCAGATCTTGGTAGCTACTTTTAATACTAATGACATTAAAATATGGATAATATGGGTATTCCAGCCCTTATGATGGAAAATGGAGCAAGACCATGGTGGGCTATGGACCAGAGGACAATCACTTTGTGGCAGAGCTGACTTACAATTATGGCATTGGAGAATATCGCCTGGGCAACGACTTCCTGGTGAGTTCCACTCCAGGCAGCCAGCCCTTCTCCTGATAAGCTGATTTATTTTGATAATTACAAGCTGGTTTGTCACATGGGTTGTACCAGCTGCTTTTTCTTATGCTGTTTGGTCTCTTAAACACTCCAGTGTTGCTTTTGTGGTTGCCTCCGAGTTGGAAGAGCAGAAAGCAGAGCAGATTTGTGCTCACTTAAGGTCCAGGAAGCATTTCTTGAGCTCTGCCTCTGCTCTGTGTGTAGGACAGCTGGTATTTGCTGCCAGATCCAGCATGGAATGCTGAGCTAGGAAGGAATTGCTGCAGGAAACCACTCTTATATTTGTTATTAATAATTTTTTTGCGATTTAGTGGCTGGCAGAAGATGGAGATCTTGTGTTTCCTGTGTGAAAACAGGTGATGTCTCTGGATCCACCCCATGGATTTTGTTGTGTCCTCTGTAGGGCATCACTCTGGTGTCCAGCCAGGCTGTGAGCAATGCCAAGAAGATGGGGTGGCCCCTCAAAGAAGTCACCTCTGGTGTCTTTGAAGCTGAAGCCCCAGGAGGATACAAGTTCTACCTGGAAGACAAGGAACAGCTCAAGCAAGGTGAAATATTTACCCTTACTGGTGTTCAGCAGAGATTTGCCAGTGGGGTATCAGAGTGTGTTTATTTTGAGGGCATTTTATAAAACAGAACACTTTTCTGTCATTTCTCTGTTACTCCTCAAGAATGCAAAACTGTTCCTTTAAACCCATAATACATTTGTAGCTAATTTGAAATTATTGCAATCCTCAAGATCCCGTGTGGAAGGTAACCCTGGGTGTCTCAGACCTGCAGAAGTCTGTGAGCTACTGGTCTGGTTTGCTTGGGATGAAAATATATGAGAAGGATGAGGAGAAACAAAGGGCTTTGCTGGGCTACGCTGATAACCAGGTCAGTCCTTGGAAAACTCACCATAAAATCTTCTTGTTTGCTGAGAACAGACTCTTAAAAGGAAAAAAGTTCTTACTTAAAGCAACTGTGCCCTTAATTATGAGCGTTTTAATTGAAGCTGTACACACTCAGCTGTGTTTTTAAAAAGAGCAGAGCTGTGGTTTGCTCTGGTGATTCTGGCTTGTTGGGAGACGCGAGGATGGGGGATTTTGGAATCACCCACATCTTGCAGAAAAAGCTGCAGCCTGGAGAGCAGTGTCCCTGCAAGCCAGGCTGGGTTTTTCCCTGTTCCAGTGCAAGCTGGAGCTGAGGGCTGTTGGAGGGGCAGTGGATCACGGGACAGCGTTTGGACGCATCGCCTTCTCCTGCGCCAAGGAAGAGGTAACAGCCCTGCCTCCCTCACCCCACAGCTGGGGAGGGCAATTTCTAGTGTTAACAAAACAATCCTGAGCAGACAGTTGGTTTATCAGTGGGATGATTTTAGTTTGTTTTCCGTTTTCAGCTGCCAGACATTGAAGCCCTGATGAAAAAGGAGAGTCAGAAAATTCTGACGCCTCTGGTCAGCTTGGACACGCCTGGCAAAGCCACGGTGCAAGTGGTTATTCTGGCTGATCCTGTGAGTAAAACTGGAGACAGTGACTAAATTGGGTTTCAATTTCTCCTTGCCATCGGTAGTAACTGAGCTGCTTCCTTTTAGGATGGCCATGAAATCTGTTTTGTGGGAGATGAGGCGTTCAGAGAGCTGTCCAAGGTGGACCCTGCTGGTGACAAGCTGTTGGATGATGTAAGTGACTGCACATTCATTTTCTTCCTGATTAGGGATACCTGTAAAATCCAGTTTTCATTCCATGTCGAGTTTTTCCTGGAAGCAAATGGTTGGAGTTGTCCAGCCTCGCTCTTGGGGCATGGTCACATTATTTGCTGTGGCAGAGAACATTGGTTTTCAGTGGCAGTTCTCCTTACTAGTGGCTAAAAAATAATTTATCCCTCCTGTTCTGACCACGTCCACACTTGTCTTTGTGCAGGCCATGGCTGCAGACAACAGTGACAAGTGGTTTGCTGAGCACAACATGAAGAAGGTTTCAGCTTAGCTGGAGGAATGGACTGGGCTGCTCCTGTGTACCTTGGAATTCTTCCAAGAAAATGCCAATCCTGGTTAAAGTGCTGCCTTCCAATCAGAGGGTGCTGGGATGTCCCGTGGTGGTTTTTTTGGGTTGGTTTAAGCTGATGTCTCTGGCCTGCTGCTCTCTCCCTTCCAGCAAATCACATCTCCTCCTTCCAAAAAATGGGGCTGTGCAGCAAAGGAGCAGCTGAGCCCTTGGCTCCAAAACCAGGCATCATCAGTCAAGAAAACCTCACATTTCTGTGTTGTTGTTATACTTGAAGGAAAGGTGAATAGATACGTTATTTTCTGATTAATTAACTTCCTGATTAATTAGCTTTAGCTGTCCTTTATTTGCAGGCTAGAGAGGAGGTTTTGAGGTAGCTGTGGTTACTCCCCCTCTCCAGTGAGGTGTGGGGAGCTGGAGCAGGGGGTGCATCCCTTTATTGGGGACAAAGAAATTATTATTGGGAACAAAGAAATGATCTTGCCAAACCCTGGGAATACTCCAGTCCTTGTTTTCATTCCAAGGTGCTTCCCCAGCTTCCCAGGTGAAGTGTTCACTCGAGAAGCCCGTGGTGTGGTTCTCACCCTGGTGTTGATGGGGTGGTTTCCAGCCCTTCTCAGGGAGATTTCCACGTTCCAGGAGAGGGCTGAGGCTGTGCTTTGGGGTTT
Source organism: Promerops cafer (assembly GCA_013398275.1). Classification (NCBI taxonomy): domain Eukaryota; kingdom Metazoa; phylum Chordata; class Aves; order Passeriformes; family Nectariniidae; genus Promerops; species Promerops cafer. Next base: position 84,301 of record VZSE01006660.1, read on the forward strand.
GTAGCTGCACTGTCTGCTGAGATGCCGGGGGGCAGCTTGAAATAAGTTTTGCAATTAGATTTTGGTGAGAAACTGCCTTTGGAAAGAACAGTTCAGGGTTTGTTGCGTTGGAATGAAGTCACTCTGCTTTTGCTGGTGGAATAAAAGCTGGGAACCCAGGGCGTCATTCCTGGCATTGTTTGTGCCCGGTGTGTTGCCTGACAGGTCATTTTCTCGATGAAAACCTTAAATAAAACACCTTAAATCAGGTTTTCATCGTGAAACTGAAATGAGTTTCACGGAGAAGATCCGGCAGTGTTGGCACTTCTGAGCTGAAACAGGAAAAATTCCTCGCTGCGATTTTGTCCGAGCTTTTCAATTCAATTTTTATGACGGGTTTGAATCCTATTCGTCAAATTAAACGTGTTGATATCGGAGCACGGCAATGAATTAATGACGCAATTAATTAATTCAGCACGCCTCCGCGCCGCCAGGGGGCGCTGCGGGCGGGGGGGGCGCGGCCGCCGGCGTGACGTCAGNGCGATCCTGCACGGCGGCTTCCTGCTGGCCGCCCGCCTGCTGCAGCCGCGGCCGCTGCGGGAGCTGCGCAAAGCCGACTGGCCCCGCGCGGGGGTGCCCATCACCGACGCGCTGCGCGAGATCGGCGAGCGCTGCCCCGAGCCGCTGGGCCTTTGGAAGAAGGAGGCCGTGGCCATCGTCTGGGCGAAAATCCTGCTGCCCGCCCCGCCCGCCGCGGCGCTGGAGTGGGGCTGGAAGGAGGACGGGTTCTTCTCCGTGGGCGCGATGATCCCCGATGTCAACCGCACCGTCCTCTTCGAGCTGGTCAAGGCGCTGGGCGTGCCCCGGCTCTTCGTGCAGCTGCTGCTGGCGCTGCCTCCCGGCGTGTGCCGGGCACAGCTGGAGAACTTGNGTTATACTTGAAAGAAAGGTTAATAGATACGTTATTTTCTGATTAATTAACTTCCTGATTAATTAGCTTTAGCTGTCCTTTATTTGCAGGCTAGAGAGGAGGTTTTGAGGTAGCTGTGGTTACTCCCCCTCTCCAGTGGGGTGTGGGAAGCTGGAGCAGGGGGTGCATCCCTTTATTGGGGACAAAGAAATGATTATTGGGAACAAAGAAATGATCTTGCCAAACCCTGGGAATACTCCAGTCCTTGTTTTCATTCCAAGGTGCTTCCCCAGCTTCCCAGGTGAAGTGTTCACTCGAGAAGCCCGTGGTGTGGTTCTCACCCTGGTGTTGATGGGGTGGTTTCCAGCCCTTCTCAGGGAGATTTCCACGTTCCAGGAGAGGGCTGAGGCTGTGCTTTGGGGTTTGTAGCTGCACTGTCTGCTGAGATGCCGGGGGGCAGCTTGAAATAAGTTTTGCAATTAGATTTTGGTGAGAAACTGCCTTTGGAAAGAACAGTTCAGGGTTTGTTGCGTTGGAATGAAGTCACTCTGCTTTTGCTGGTGGAATAAAAGCTGGGAACACAGGGCGTCATTCCTGGCATTGTTTGTGCCCGGTGTGTTGCCTGACAGGTCATTTTCTCGATGAAAACCTTAAATAAAACACCTTAAATCAGGTTTTCATCGTGAAACTGAAATGAGTTTCACGGAGAAGATCCGGCAGTGTTGGCACTTCTGAGCTGAAACAGGAAAAATTCCTCGCTGCGATTTTGTCCGAGCTTTTCAATTCAATTTTTATGACGGGTTTGAATCCTATTCGTCAAATTAAACGTGTTGATATCGGAGCACGGCAATGAATTAATGACGCAATTAATTAATTCAGCACGCCTCCGCGCCGCCAGGGGGCGCTGCGGGCGGGGGGGGCGCGGCCGCCGGCGTGACGTCAGCGCGCCGCCGNAGTGGGGCTGGAAGGAGGACGGGTTCTTCTCCGTGGGCGCGATGATCCCCGATGTCAACCGCACCGTCCTCTTCGAGCTGGTCAAGGCGCTGGGCGTGCCCCGGCTCTTCGTGCAGCTGCTGCTGGCGCTGCCTCCCGGCGTGTGCCGGGCACAGCTGGAGAACTTGGTGGAGTACATCTCCAGCGAGACGTCCCCGTCGGACATCAGGTTCTTCTTGGACGTGTGGTGGGAGGTGCTGAAACACGGGGAGGGACAGGAGGACGCGACGGTGTCGGCGTTCGGCGCTCTCATCCATCAGCACGGGGCCGAGTCCTCCCCGGAGGATGGTCTGCAGCCCCCAAAGAGGTTCAAGGGTGACCCTGGGAACCCCCCAGCTGCCCCCGGGCTGCCGATGGTGCTGCTGGAGGGGCTAAAGCAGATCCGAGGCAGCATCGCCGAGCCCCGCCTGAGGTGCTACGCCCTGGCCAACCTGGCTGAGCTGCTGTGCCTGTCCTCTGGGCTGGGCCCCGGGGCCAGCCCCCTGCCCATCAGAGAGCACCTGGCCAAGGTCAGTGCCATGGTCAGCCTCTGGAGCAGTGACACCGACAGCCAGTACCACCCCTGCGGGCTGGCAGAGAAGGTGAGGGAGGCAGAGAGAAGCGTGAGCCTCCTGTGCCTGACCAAACCCTCTCGGGAGGAGCTCTTCGGGGGCTTGGACTTGCTCCTCAGCTTGTTGCAGGCCTGGGGAGAGGAGCTGCAGGACACTCTGAGGGGATCTGAGGAGCTCTGCTTCGAGAGCTACCGGCTGCTGGACACTCTGAGCACCCTTGGGAAGAGCCTGGATTTCCTCTCGGAGACCACAGACCTGGGAGAGGGCGAGACACGGGTGGTGGTAGAGCTGACACAGCTCACCAAGGACTTTCTCAGGGACTCCAGTGCTGTCCTGAAGGATTTGGACACCAGCCTTGTGTCTTCAGTTGCCATGGCAATCATTGCACAAAGGCTGGACCGCCATGTGGACACTTGCTCTGTTTTTGCATCTGAAAAGACCTGGGCTTTTTCAAAGGCCTGGGTCGAGTGCCTGGTGAAAAACAAAGCTCTGTTCCAGAGCCCTGAGCTAGTTTTGAAACTGCTGGAGACCCTGGTGAACTTTGCCACATCCCACCATGACAAGGAGGCCCGAGAGCTGCAGATGCAAGTGACCAAAGCCATCGTGGAGTGTTACACTGAGCTTTCATTAAGTGACAAAAACAAAGTGATCTCAGGTGTCCTGGTGTCCTGGGGTGGCCCAGGTCTGTCCCAGAACATGCAGGTTGTCAGGGAGGGGTTCCAGGAGGACCTGAATGTGACTTTGAACCAGATCACAAAGAGTGTGTCTGATGAAGGTCTGACCAGGGCTGTGGCTTCCATGGCTAGGCTGACACTGCTGTCCCCCGAGGCCACGGTGAAGCAGGTTTGTCATCTTGCTGTGGCCAACCTTGGAGCACACCAGTTCCTCGCCCAGATTCTCTGCTCCTTCCCAGCACTAAGCTTCCTGGAGAGCCACGAGGATCCAGGCAGGCCACGCAGCCTGGTGGTGAGGTGTCTGGAGGAGGCAGTGTGGGGGAAGCTTTCCACAGCGAGGGAAGAGGAGCAATTCCTTCAGTTCCTGGCCTTTCTCATGCAGCCAGGCTCAGCCACCCCTCTTGTGTCACCTGCAGAAGTGACCAAAGCCTTTGTCCTTCCCTATTTGAAGTCAGGCTCTCCTCAGATTGAGCTGAGCCTGCAGATCCTCAGTAAGGTTTTGGGAATACCATCCCATTCAGAAGAGCACTGGATCAAATCCTGCCACCCGTTCCCACTTCTCCTCAGCCTCTGCAAACTTCTGGATGGTTACACCAAATACTGGCATCAGCCTAGGGAGCAGCTCTTCCCTTCCCTGGAGAGCAAAGACCTGGTTCTGAACATCCTCTGCCAGCTGTGCGAGCTGGTGGGACCAGAGACCGTCCCCTCCTCGGAGCTGTGGGTGCAGTCGCTGGCCTGGCTCCACAGGAAGGTGGCATCACTGGACTGGACCGTGGGGCTCCGTCTGAAGAAGCTTTATGGGGACTACTTCAAGAACGAGGTCCCCGCGACGCTGTTCGAGATCTGCAGGCTCCCTGAGGACGAGTGGACGTCCCAGTCCTGGCCAGCCTACGGGCCGGGCAGCGGGCTGCTGGCGTGGATGGAGTGCTGCTGCGTGTCCCCGACGCTCAGGGACACCATGCTGGCGCTGCTCGCCGTCGACGTGGACAACCCCGAAGAGGTGAATCTCTTCAGCAAAGGCTTCCTGGTGGCCCTCATCCAGGTGCTGCCTTGGTGCAGCCACGGCGAGTGGAAGAGGCTGGCGCCCGTGGTGGAGCAGCTGCTGCAGAGGCAGGTGCTGCACGTGCCCTACACGCTGGAGTACGTGCAGCACATGCCCCTGCTCAACCTCCGCCCCTTCGCCTGCCACCTCCAGCTCTCCGTGCTCTTCCTGCGGGGCTTCCAGCTCCTCTGCAGCTCCAGCTGTTCCACCTGGCTGCCTCCAGAGGCTTGGCTGCACGTGGTGCAGCTGTACTGCGCCAGCCTGACCGACCTGCTGGCCTCCGTCAAGGCCACGGCGGGAGCCGCGTCTCACCCCTGCACGCAGGAGGTGTCCTTCACCTGCATCCAGGTGTTCTGCCACCTGCTGCACGTGGCTGCCATGCTGCCGGCCGGGGGCTGCGGGGAGCCGCTGCTGGTGGTGGCCCTGGAGGTGCTGTCGCAGTACGAGGCGTCCAGCAGGGCTGACACGTCCCCGTGCGCCGCGCTGCGCAGAGCCAACGAGGGACACTTCCTGGAGTCCGTCACGGGCAACGTGGGGCACGAGGAGCTGCGCAGCACCCTCCTGCAGAAGCTCGGCAAGCTGGGAGCACGCTCGGAGCACTGATCTGCACGTTGTAAGATCTGTAATAAACCCCGATTTTTCTCTTTTGAGTTTATTCCCTCCCTGCTGTTTTCTTCCACTAGGCGGTGGAAGTAGCCCTATAAAGATGGGTAGGAGGAGCCACCTTGGTTTTCCATTGGAATAACTGGGCACAGCTGTTCCTGAGCCAAGCTGCCAGGTCTGTGGCTGCAGCCTTGCCTGCTGGCTCTCTGCATTTACACAGCAGCCTCCAGCATCGAGGAAATCGCTTCCCTCTGGCTGCTTTGCCACCAGCCCTCTCCTAGTCCCAGGAGAATTGCTGGTTTTGCCACGTGCTGCCAGAGGCTGGAAAGCAAGTTGGAGGCTGGGAAGCGAGTTGGGTGAGTTCAGGGCAGGCAGGAACCTTTGGAAATCCGTGTGTGCTGCTTCTGCCCGGAGGTGGGGGTGCAGCAGTAACCCCATATGTAACACCCCCACCCAGCAATGAACAGCACGTGGAAGAGCCAGCCAGTGGTGTGACTCAGAGAGGAAATCTTTATTGGTCTCCTGATAGTAAATAGGGCAGTGTTAGTGCAAACTGAGGTGCCTCATTGGCTGGAGGTTTTTTTGTCCTTACATAAGGCACGTTATTCGCAATGAAAACAGTGAGATACAACATCTGTAAGGAGTTGCAGGCGGTTTGTAACATCAGCTGCTCTCGGTGGTTACTGTGGCTGCAGCGTCTCTGCAGCAACAACCGCAGGTCGGAAGAGGCCCTTTTTGGTTTTTTACACTCTATCCAGAATGGCAGCCGTGGCTGGGACGAGATCCAACACCCAAAAGATCCAGGTTTCCCAGAGCTTGGCTGCTGGTTTCAGACAGAATGAAAGGCACAGAGTGGTCACAGGGCTCCGGGCATGGGGGCTGTGCCACTGCAGGAGGAGGTGGCTGCCCTGGCTGGTGCTGGTCGCAGGAATGGGCTCAGCTGTGGTCTGATTGCACACACCCTGTGGTGCAGGGCGAGCTGGGGAGCCTGTACCCATTTTGCTGTGACTGAGAGTGGAAATGGGCTGAACTGGTCAAGGACCAGCTCAGCATCCTGCTCTGGGGTTGGTGGTTCCTTGTGTGCAGCCCCAGTTCTGTCCCTGGCAGCCTCATGGGGGGTGGGATGGGGCTGGAGGGATGGACTGTACAGGTGTTTCCAGGGTGTGGTGGTGCCAGCTGGAGGGCAGATTAGGGTGTGCCAGATGGTTTTAAATAACTGCTGAGGGGATGCAGGCCAGATAAAAGCAGCTGTGGTGAGGGGAGGGAAAATTGCACCCCCTGCAAAGGAAGGGCTCTGCATAGTGCTCTGTGTGTTGGTGAGACACGGACTTGGCAGGTTCCTGTCCCCATCCTGCCCTGAGACAGCAGAACCATTCCCCTGTCGTGGCATGAGCTTCTGCCCTCCAGCCCTGCTGGGAGCACAGGAGTCCCCCCAGGACTGTCAGACAGTGAAAAGCACCGTAGTGTTCAGTGGAGCTGGAGCCCAGCAGCAGCAGGAGGTGAGGTGCACGTGGGAGGTCAGAGGCCGATCAGGGCTGTAGTGTAGAGCTGAAGTCAGTAAAGGTCAGGAACGGCTCTGCAGAGCTGTGCTGCAGCTCCAGGCCTGGCTGGGGCTGCGGCAGGTCCGGCACAGGCTCCCCATCCCCGCTGCCGGGGCTGGGCCCGCTCCAGCATCCCCGCGCCGGCCGCAGGCTCCTCCGCGCCGGTGTCCGGTGTCAGCCCCGGGAGACGCGCCGGGGGGGCTGGAACAAACCCCTCTCGTGTAACCCTCAGTTCGGCCGTGCCGCAGAGCTGGATCCCGGAAGGAATGCCGTGCTTCCAGGCCGGCTCCCACCCCGGGGGCGCGGCACGAGGCGCTGGAGCGGCGCGGGAGGAAAGCCCTCCTAGCCCGGGCTGGCGCTGCCTGGCACGGCGCTGCGCACCGGAGGCTGCTTCCAGCTCCAGCAGCCCGGCGGAACCGCTGCTCCCGCCGCGCTGGTCCCCGAGGGAAGGGCCGGGGGCTGCCCTGTGCCAGCCCCTGGCCGTTATCAGCTCCGTTATCTGCTCCGGTGGGCGGGAGAGCCGCCGTAGAGCCGGGCGGCCTTGCGGCAGATGAGCCTGAACCAGTAGAGCTGGGGGGCGATGAGGGAGGCGTTGGCGATGTTGCAGTGCAGGGGGATGCGGAACGGCACCAGGTACACCGGGATGCCCACCTGGCGGGCGTAGGCCGCGTACATGAAGGGGAACAGGAGGATGCGGCACAGGAAGAAGGTCACCAGGATGAGGATCCCGTTCACCTTGTGCAGGAGCGTGTCCTGCATTTTGAGCTGGGGGAGGAAGGAGGTGAATGTGGGGTGAGCAGCACCCCAGCGCTCCGGGGCACTGGCGGTGCTGGGGGCAACGAGATGAGTATGCCTCCAGGAGGGCTGGAGGAAGGTGGGGTGGGAAGGGATGGAGGAGGGCAGGGGTGGGAATGAACGTGGTGCAGGAGAGAGCAGCACCAGTCCACGGCACAGCCCCCAGTTCTGGGATGCCACTGGGCGTGCTGGTTACTGGGGGAAAGGGATGGGACCCTGGCAGGAAGGCAGCACTGCAGGGGAGATTTGGGCTACAGCTGTGGGGCTGCCCCTCTCTGAGACACCCCTCAGCTCAGCCACTGCCTGGAGATGATGGAGCCTGGGGCAGGGAAAGGGGATGAACTGCTGTGGGCTTCCCAGCCCCAAGCCCCGTCCCTCCTGACCTACCTGCATGAGGATTTTGCCCAGTGAAACAAAAGGCGTGCTCAGCTCTGCTGTGAAGATGCAGCCCACGAAGAAGTCCCCCAGCTCTCCCCTGAAGTGCTGTAAAGAAAGCCAGCACTGAGCATGGAGCCTTGCAGAGAGGTGGCCAGGAGCCAACACCCAGCATGTCCCAGAGGTCCTGGGCTGCTGCAGCTGCCCTTACCTGGGTGATGGGGGTGAGCACAATGAGGATGAAGAGGTGGTGGGTCACCATCAGCCTCTCCTGCAGGAGGAAGCTCCACACGCTGGCCAGCGAGTGCTTCTTCTCCAGGATCCCCTTCTCCTGGCTCTTGTGCCAGTGGCAGAGGTACATGACATAGATGTCATAGGTCATGTAGGGAACCAGGACCCAGATGTACTCCACGGCCAGCCAGTGCCTGGGGAGGAGCAGCACACACAGGGGCATCACAATGGCTCCGAGCACCTCGCGATGCCCTGGGAGGTGGAAGAGTCTTTAGCACTGAAATGGCAGCATTTCAATGGATTTTGAAGCTGGAAGGGGGTGAATTTTAAGTCTGTTTGGCTCAGCAGGTACAGGCTGACCCAGAGAAAAGGTGCCTGGTACGTGTGGAGGACGGATCTCAGTGCTGACCCCGCTCCTGCTGGGCTGTGCCAGGCACTGAGCTCAGCCTGGCCAAGCACAAACACGGCGCTAACGAAGGATCCTGATTAGCCTCACAGCCAGGTGTTTGCTGCACAGACCAGAGGCACAGCATTTTTTGGGATCCAGCACCAAGCTGACACCTTTGCACAGGTGATCTCCTCCCTAAACCCTCGGACCCCCAGAGCTGGTGCTTGGTGGTGGAAACCCCTAATCCTGGTTCTCTCCTGCCTGTCAGGCTGCATCAGCTGGCTGCCTAACCCAGGGGATGTTTGGGCAGCACATGGAGAACCAGGGGTTCTCCATGTGTTAACCCAGAGTTAACCAGGGGTGGCTGGCCTGGAGTCTGGAGAGTGAAGCACAAAATATCCAATAGAGGCAAGAAACCCCCATGAGACGTTTGTCAGTTGGGAAATAATTGCAGGCAGCTGCCTGTTCCCAAAGCATGTTGGAATCCTGGTTGCACAATCTGGGCAGCAGCAAGCCCTGCTCTGCAGGGACGCCGGCCTCCTTAAAAAGTCCTGCGTGAAATCACACTGATTTTAAAAAAAAGAAAAGACAAAACCACCCTACGCTGTTGCTTGGAGAAATGTAGCTTGGGGCTCAAATCTCTTTTTGCTCTCCTGCCATCCCAAGAAAAAATTTGTTGCAGGAGTTCCTGCTCCAGATGGAAAGATGTGAGTGGTGTAAGGCACGGGTGACAAGTGATTGTGTTTGCAAAACTTGCTCAGGGCTTTGGAGGGCAATTACAGCGCCAGCAATATAATGATTGTCTGCCTCTGTAAATAAATTGGCAAATTTTGCTGCAACCTTTGTGATGCTTCCTGGCTCGCTGTCTTGCTGTCATTCTCCAAGGCTTTCCCTGCTGAGCACTGGGCTCAATTTCCTCCAGATTCAAAGAAAATCTAGGTCTCTGCCCACAAAGTGTTTGCACAGAGCCCTTGGCCTTGAGTACACCCAGGCAATCAGACAGCTCCGGGGGAAGGAGGGCTGCTGGCAGCACCTTCTGTCTGTGTGGCTTTGGGATTCATCATCTGCCTTATCTATGCAGCAGAAATTTTATTTCAGAGCAAAAAGGTAACTCATAGACTGCCTGGGTTAAGCAGGTCTGGATAGATATCACTACCTAGAGCAAGGCAAGATAATTCATATCTGTGTATTAAGGACAGGTTTGATATGACCGAGGTGGCAGCCCTTCCTAAAAATCCCCCTAAAATTGGTGTGTGACGGTCGAATTCCAGCTCGGCATAATTATATTCTTCCCTCCTGCAATCTTCTCTGCTAGTCTGGATAATAGCTCTGTTTTTAAGTCTTCTGACCCAGATTATGCTATCACTCCTCCTGAGAGCCACTTCTGGGCAGTTTATCTCGGAGCACTGAGGACAAGGCAGCAGGATTTTCCTTCAGAGCAAACTCCATTCCGACTTTACCATTTCTGGACTCTTTCTGAATCCTTTTGGCATGCCTTGATCTGAAATCAGTTCTCACCGGGTCTGCTGGACTCTGTAGAATTTCAGCTTCCAGCGAGGAGACTCCCTACCCCTTCAGAGCTGATGATGTCTATATTTTCTCTCACAGCCCATCTTCTGGAGAGACTGTGCTGGCAGAGCACCCCAGGCCCGACCAAGCTGCTGCTGTTCAGGGGGTGTACAGCCAGCCCATTGCCCAACCCTTCCAGCCCAAGTGGGGGAAAGAGGAACACAGAACTTGATTTTCCTCTCCCCTTTGTACGTGCAAGCCTTTGGCAGAAAACCCTCCAGCCCCGGCATGGCTGAGCACATCCTTGGCACGCTCCCCAGGGGACAGTGGGGCCGGCTGGGCTCGGGGTTACCTGTCATGCACCACGTTCTTGCAGCTGAGGACAACCGTGATCCCCGACACCGTTGCCATCGTGGCTTGGACCGTTGACACCAGCCTGAAACGGAGAGAGAGGAAAGGGGTCACCCCAAATGTGACCCCACAGGGGCCGAGGCACAGGGCTGCCACCAGGAGAGCTGGTGGCACTTAGACGCCCACTCCGTGCACGCCCCAGCGCCCGTCACGGCGAGGACATGGCGGGGTGGCTGTGCCAGGCGCTGCCTCCCGGGGGAATCTTGCCAAGTCCCGTCCCTTCCACCCCCGTGGGTCGGTGGTAACGCTGCCGGTTCGCCGTGGGCAGGGGGAGAGCTGCACCGGAGCATCCCCGCCCCGACAACGGTACCACGGTGCGGGGGTCCGGCCGGGCAGGGATGCCCGTGCTCGGGGGATGCTCTCACTCGGGGGGATGCCCGCGCTCAGAGTGCTGCTCTTGCCGCCGGTCCTTGCTCCCCCCGCGGGGTCTGGGCTCGGGACAGCCAAGGACCGACCCCCGGCGCATCGCGGCACCCCCGAGTCCAGGCCCATGGCCGGCGGGACTCGGTGCTCTTGGCCCGCCCGGATCGCTCCCGGTCCCCATCCCGGTCCCCATCCCGGTCCCGGCGGGTGCCGCCGCGGTTCGCGTCCCCTCCCGCCGCTGCCGCCCGTACCTGCCGCTGAGGAGGATGCGGTCCTTGAGGCTCCATCCCGGGGCGGCCCAGCGCAGCAACCGGATGCAGAGGATGAAGAGCCCCGGGAAGAAGGCGGAGGCGAGGGCCAGCGTCCGCCACATGGGGACGAGCGCGCTGTCTCCCGCTGCCGCTTGTCAACAGCCAGCCGGGCGGCGGGAGAGCCCGGCTCGGCTCGGCTCGGCTCGGCTCGGCTCGGCCCGGCTCTGCCGGGCTCGGCTCGGTTCGGCTCGG